>BMAV01023249.1:0-64169 GCA_019973955.1 Trichonephila inaurata madagascariensis | reverse complement strand
TATTTGTTTTCGACTAACACCGTTGGTTAGCCAACCTCATGTTTGCCGTGTGCGGCCTCCGTAAGGAGGAAAATGGTGTTCTGGGGATCCCTTTGCGTTCCCTTTGCCCACACGCGCTACTCCTGTAGGGAGAGATTGATAGTCTAGGGATACCTCTGCTTTCCCTTGACCCACGCTTCCAATAGACGGATGGCAGGGTAAGGCCCGCTCCTGTCAATCGACGTGAAATCTCTTCGGTATCCCGAAGAGACACTGCTAATGAGGGTTAGTGCTGCAGATGAGGGGTGGCAGGTTTACCCGTTGGATCCTCGCCCTGGACTGTAGCATTATATTCCCTGGATGTACACTCCAGGTAAGCGCCGTGCTTGGTGTTTTGCCAGATGACTGGCTGCCTCCACTGTTGGACTCCGTGGTGGGTGGAGGGCACGCCAGGACCTTGAAAGTTATGTACGCGTACTTATGGATCAATGCAGCTGTGCCGGGTAAAGGCCTTAATTTACCCAAAACATAGACGAAACTGCTACACATGCACGATTTTTACTTTATCCTTACCTAACAATGCCATGTCCCTGAAATCGTCATTTGCCATTTAAAAGCTCTGATTGCAATAGGAGGTGAACCAGAAATCTAATGAAGCAACTTACGTTCCGAGGATCTACTCATTGAAACTTAAACTTCGCTATTCAAACAAAATCTTTTCTGCTCACTTGAAATCTTTTCTGGGTGTCTCTAACTTTAGCAGCTCCACTGCAAATCATAATTCACAGCCGAGGTGTCATTTCACGGATCTGACCTGTTGTTGTGCACTTCTGAGGCGCAATCACAGCGAGAGATTTTCAGGTCAGGAGAATCACAATAAAAAAGACTCCATACAAATATTCCCACAAAACATTTAATTTTAACATTTAATAATTCAAAACTACCCAAACACAATAAACCGGTTATTTAAATTGTAAAATCCGTCCTACATACCGAACCCTCTGCGTTGTTTCAAATGCCAGAGGTTCGGTCACTCTCAAATTTCCTGTCGTGGGCAATTGACGTGCTCTAGATGTGCATCTGTTGGTCATTTACTTTCACAGATACGTCTGGAGCAGAGAAATGCGTCAGTTGTTCACAATCTCGTCCTCCGACTCAAAACTGTGTCTAAATGGGAAAACTGAGGAAATTCAAGTCATTAAAACTAATAAGTATATCATACCTTGGAGGCGAAAATTAATTGCCCCGCATTTATCTCCAAACTTACGCCCAAGTTGCCAAACCCTCAATTGCTACCAGTACAACACAAACAGATGAAAATATTACTAAAATCAAGTGCCCACCTTTACAATTACTTCCACCTCTATCATCCATACCTCAACCAAATGCATCTCCTTTAATTCCTTCAGTTTCCACTTCGTCGTCTACCACTCAAGTAAACCTCTTTCCTTCCGCATCATCAATAAAACGAACCACAAAATCTCGGTTACCTGAACTTATTTCTGATACTGCCCCAGACAATAGCCTGAATACCTCTGCCTCATCTTTATCAACTAAAACGAACTCATTCCTACACAACTTCTAACAAATTCGCCACACTTTCCAACTAAGCTCTCAACACATCGGATTTCACTTTATCAGAGTCTGAAACTACTACACCTAATGTGAGAATTTCTAATTCATCCTAAATCCCACAGAATATTAAACAGAATTCAAAAATAGAAAAGCACCCTAAAAAGTACAAAACCAGAAATTGAAATAAAATGGCTCCACATAAACCCAGAAAGTCAGCACCTACTTTGATGACGAAGACAGCTTATAACATGACGTGGAGGGAGGAACTTGAGCCAAATCCCTGCATAGAATTCACACATAAAAATGTTTTACATAAAACAATCACGGCAATTATTTACGCACATTAACTTTCCATCTGATTCAGGAAAAAATAAAAGCTAATTTTTTTTTGATAACTTAGATGAAACAAAGTTGGACAATACATGTTCCATTCGTCTTTTTTCATGTTTTTATTTTAAGATATAGCCTGACTTGGTGGGGGAATCCCCACCAAATTTTTTCTTTAATTGAAAACGATTTTATATGATTTGAAATTTTAACTTTTTAAAACTATATTATCATTATTTTTAAATAATTTATAAAACATTTTGAATTTTTTTAACAAATGTTTGGAGCAGTATAGCCAAAATTGGCTCTTGCGCCATAAAACCCTACACTCACTCACTCGTATAAAGTTGGAATTTTTAGACAAATTAAATTCATGATGAAAGAATATATATGCATGCTATAACAGTAGTCATCAAACTGTGTTCCATGAAATCCTGGGGTCCGACGAGTAACAAAAATTGAGAAGAAAATTATAAATGTATACATACAAAATGGATTCACGTTCTCTATAAAGTTTGTATAGCCACAAGTATATCAAAAGCTCCTTCCGCTCATTAATATTGAAAATTTTATTTGTTCATAACTCTATTTTTATAATACTTTTCAAACTTTTATTATAATGTAATAAAAATATATTATAACGTTTTTTTCTTTATATTCACTTTATATTAGTAGATTGTGAATATTCTATTGTTTACTAATCCAGGTTCCACGAAATAGTTTTATACTCATTAGTACACAACGTTTTGCACAACTAAATAGTTTTATAATAGAAAATACTCCGTTTTTCATTTCCGGGAACATATATAATGAAGGAGAGGGAGCAAGGTATTGACATATCACCAGATTAGACGTTAAAAATGTACAGTAGATCAAACAATTGTGAATACATCTTACTTTTACATGATTAATCTAATTTTCAATATAAATAGCACACTACTGAGGAGTGAAAATATGTTTTTATTTTTTGCACATAACAAATGGTTTACTTAAAGTAAAATTAAAGAACAATCAACGAAATACCTTTGAACCGAAAAGTTTTAGAAGCCTTTTAAATAAACATATGCAGATTTTTCCCTCAAAAAATTGAGAATACACTTAAGAAAAATATATTTAGCTACACTAAACATTTTCTGTTTTACTGTCATTTTAATCCAATTTTTTTTAATATAAACCTTTCCAATGATCATTTCTGCTTCATTAAGTTTATTAGATGAACTTAAAGCCAAACTTTTAATTGGAAAATGGATTCCGTAAGAGGTTAGTAAGGAAATTCGTATTAAGATTATTTTTAAAAAAAGAATATCTTATCGAGAAATAGCTGAAATTGTTGGTAGAAGCCCCACCTTATGTCCAGAAAATCATTATAAAATTTCAAAATAATGATTAAAAATAAATGCGAAAGAGGGAGGAAGGAAATTTATTCTGAGTTATATCACAAAAAGGAATATTTTGAAAGGAATTAAGATTGATCCTAAAGAAATGCAGCCAAACTTGCTGCAGAAACTTCTCAAATCATAAGCAGAAGTGTAAGTGCTGAAATTGTGAGAAATGTAATTAGTCAAGCTGGATATAAAAATCGAGTTGATAGAAAGAAACCGTTCACATCAGCTTTCAAAATCAGAAAAAAATGTTGGGAGTTCACAAAAAGTTCATCAATTGAAGACCAATAACTTGGAAGAAAGTTATATTTAGTGATGAAAGTAAATTCAATATTTTTGATCGTCGCATCGTATGGAGAAAGCCCAATACCGCTTTGGATTTAAAAAATTTACGTCCTGCAGTTAAACATGGTGATGATCCCGTCATGGTTTGGGATTGTATGACTTCATCCGGGGTAAAAAATTTAGTTTTTAGAGATGGCATTATGAACCATATGGTTTACTTGGATATATGTTGCAACAATCTAAAGGAAAGTGCTTAAAACTTGGGTTTGGATGGAAATTTCATTTACCAGCAGGAAAACGACCTCAAACGCATGGCACGTAACGTCAAAATGTTGAGTCTTTTTCATTGGAAACAACAGTTACAAACACCACCATAGTCCCCCGACATCAATGTCATTGAAAATTTGTGGCTCACAATCGAAACAGCGGTTCAAAAACACAAAATTAAGAACAAAATCCATTTAAAACGTGTTGCAAGAAGAATGGGGTAAAATACCTTCAGATATACCACCCAAAAGTTGAAGGAATTGGTACCACGACGTTTGGAGGGCATCATAAAAGCCAAAGGACATCTAACTAAATATTGATATTTTCGTTTTATATAAAATATTCACAAAAATTTCATTGATGTAATCTCAATTTTTTGAGATAAAAGTCTGCATATATTTATTTAAATAATTTTCGAAACATTTCATTTTGGAAGTTTATCGTTAATTTTTCTTTATTTTTATACTTTCAATTAAACCATTTGTTATGTGTATAAATAAAAACATGTTGTGATAGTGTAATCAAAGAATTTCTACACCGGTTAGCTCAAATCATCTTTATATAATTCATGGTTTTCGAATTCCAACTCCTCAGCATTCAAATATATCACAGTTACAATCATATCAACAGTTAATAGTATAAAACATCGAGAGGTTTGTGCGAGCAGAAATTGTCATCCGCTTTCCTCGCCGAGCTGGCAACCCGAATGGTTGCCAGCTCGTGCTCGAAAAGAGTGCGTACTATTGAACCATCTTTTACCATTCTCGTTGTGACCCCCTCTGTTCCGAAGCATCGTACACGATAAGGAACCAGCAGAATTGTCTTACCTGGATCTTCTGGAAATGTAATCGATAGTTAGATTCTCCCCAACACCGCCGAAGACTGTCACGGCGAGGCGGTGTACCAGCAGACATTATGGCATTCTTCGGCAGTTCCTCTAGAAATCAATGGTTGCTTTCGGTAATCCTCCCACCCCTTTCTGAGAGGTACTACAGGATACCGGGCCCTGTGCCATTCAGAAAGGTAAAAGTTGACGCATGGTAGACACCTAAAGTTCGTCAGGTTTGTCACAACTGGCTACTACAAAGGTAGTGGAGATCTCTGACAACACAATGTACGGCCCGCTCCTCCCATTATAATCTCTTTATCATTAAAATAGTGCAAATCTTCGTGTGAATACCTATAAGAATTCCTGAGTGATTTCGTTGCGAAGTTCCTTCCGAATGGTTTTCCTGGAGCAAATTTAATACCTCCCTGATAGTGATAATTGTTTCGCAAGACGATGGTTGATGTATCTCATTATTTTGATTACGATAACCTCTATATTTTGTCTCCCTTTTAAAAAGAGTCTCCTCCCATCTTGAAATGAGTATCAGAGCGATATGCATTTTCCACTGGCGATAAAAAATGCACTATTTGAAGAATTTCCAAAGCACAGATATCTTGCCATTTGGATTCATCTTTTATCATCACATTCAGGCTTCGATTATTGGAAACATTCTTACCATTTGGTTAAATACTTTCAGATGCTTCATTTGGGAAAGATTCATTCAAAATTTGTGCACAGTCACTTTGTTATTTACCACCGTCATACTTTGCCTTCTTGCATCTTGATACTTTGATTTTTATTATTGTACTTTTCATACCAGGGGCCCATACCTTCTCCCCTGGTATCTGAATTGGAACGGTGATAGAAAATTCCCCTTTTCTTTCTCCCCATCATATTTTCTGTTTGAATCGTAATAATTAGTTCTTTTCATTCCTTTATTTGAAGGAATGCATGATCTTGGTCTAGAGATAAATCTGTAACTGGAGAAGTATCATGGCGGGCTTCAGCAAAATAATCTCCTTCTGTATAATCTTCCTCCACATCAAATCTTTCTGAGAATAGCCACCCCTATTTTTAAATCGGTTAAAGCGCTGTTCATTGAGTTTTGGGATATCTATTAAATCTTGGTTTCTATGTTGAAGAATTATTGCGGTAATTAGAATTACCTCTTTGACTGCTTATATTGTAACCATATCTATCATCATTTTTATCTTTCCATCATACCTCACATCCTTATTTATAGGTTCACAATTGTTTCTCAATACAGCATATCTTACTTCCTGATGCCTCTATTCTTTGGTATCGCGGAAGCATTTTCCGATTTAGTAGACGAGTCAGTTTCTGAGCAGCATCAACATCCTTGCTTCGTCTGGAACCGAGTTTTCAGCAGTATTACCTCGAGTTGGAGCATTTGGATTTCCAGCAAGTACTTCCTAATTTCTTTCCCAGCTCTTCACCAATTATGCCACCCTTCTACTTGTTTCTGGTATATATCATCCAAAAAAGCGTTACCAATTTCTTTCCCTTAAGAGTTCTTCCTGTTTGGAGATGTCTATATGCTGTTAAAACTGGTGAGTGGTCACCCGTGTTTATAAAGTGTTTTACGAATGGAGTTGGTTTTCCCCTTAGTCTGAAAACATCTTTAATTTCATTAAGCAGGACAATCAAATCATATTTTTCTTTCTACATTTAGACCCGTTTCTTCTCGAAAATGGAGATCATTGGTCTCAGTTTCCATCAACAGGGTTGCTTTGTAATAGAACCCTCACTGGGAATTTAATCAGGGACAAGAAGTACTTATTTATTTCGACAGGACTATCGTCCACGCTAAAAGGAGCATTTTTCGAAAAAGGTATCCTGATGCTTGGTTTGTCACCAAAATACCAAAAATTGTTACGCATGTCCATTACAATTCCTGATGTCCTTAAATAATCAACACCTAAAAGAGTGCGGTTACCTTTTGCAAGTGGCAAAAAAATTAAATCAATTTGGAAAGCTCGTCCACCTATGGTGATTGGTACCGTAAATCTTTGAACAAGGATGTGATTGTTGACCATCAGCCAAACACATAGCAAGTTATTTGAAATTTTATAAATTTCGTCCACGATTTTTAAGAATTTAAACATTAATTCCCCCGACTGATTAGCTTGCTTCTGTATCAACACAAACTGTGTCTGTAGCTTCATAGACTTCGATGTCAAGTAGAGCTACTGGGGGAGTAAGACAAGTGAACATCTGCATGACGTTGACAGAGGCACTCTTTTTTTAGTGAGCATTTTGGACATTTCGATTTTATAAATCCAAGGTTGCCACAAGCATAGCAAGAAATAGGTGGATGACAACCAGTGTTGGTGTTTCGTGCAGGCATGTAGCTAGGGTTAGCAAAAGTACTGTTGTGGTTACCCGAAACATTCTTTTCAACTTTGAATGAATGAGATTTTCTAAACTCCGAATTGCTCCGTGTTTCTAAAAACGTGAGTGTGATTGTTTAGCTCTGCGGTTTCAGGAGTTTTGTTAATTTTTGCGAAGAAGGTTTAACATTTTAGTATGGGTCCAGCTTTTCAGCCAACACGACTGATCATTCAGTTTTCCCAAGTGCCCAAGAAATGATTCTTGTGTAATCAGGTGACATTTCTTTTATTTGATCTGCTATGATGAGATCTTCTTCAAGATTTCAAATGAATTGATTTCTAATTATTTTAGCCAACCTTCAAAGAAGTCTTTTAGCTCAAAAAAGAAATCTTTCCACGTGGAATGCATCCTGTTTCTGGTGTCGGCAAAAAAGGACTCTAAAACGGTCAGCCGTCCGCTTCTTGAACCTTTCAATAAAAAATATTGCGAATGTGGGCATAATTCCCAAACATCCTTCCGGTTCTTCTTGCAATTAACCTGCTAATATCACTTGAATGATTCCACCAAGTGAGATACCCAAAATCGGCAGGTATATTTAGAAGCTTCATTTGTCTTTCGAACATTATTAAAACAATGATACGTCATTTTTATCAGGGATGAATGTGGGTAAGACTTTTTTCTTCAAATCCAGCCTCATGGGGCTAGAACCATTTGAGGGGGAATGTTCCCATTTCCGCGGACGCTGGAGGATTTTGTGCTTGTAATTTAAGCGTTTCAAGCTCAAATGCTCTCTTACTCAGCTAGGCACTTATCCTCACGTTCCACTTTCTTTAAGTGGCTTCAACTCAAGCGATTCGTTCTTCTCAACAATGTTATCCGTTAATCTCTTCACAAATTGCTTATAATCCCAAAGAATGTACACCTAGTGATTTTAGCGCAAGTCAATGACTTTTATCATTAAAGTCACAGGGACCTCGTAGCCTCACTTGTTAAAATTATAGAAGTCTATTTTCTTGCCTTTTGGAGAGAAAAAGCCATATCTGCTCCTTAAAATAAAACTAAATCTCTATAAAACCACTTTGTAAAACTGTACTCTTGTAAAAACTTTGTAAAACTTCTAAAAACTTGTAAAACGAAATTGAACGATTTTTTCGGGAATCGTCATAAAAAGTCCAATAGTCAAAATGGATCAGTAAACAAAAATTGAAATGATTTTGAATGCATCCAAAAATTTCTTCGTAGTCGGCAGCGACACTTCAGAAACTACTTTTAAAATTCTTATGAACCAGGTGTTCATAAATTGACTTCATAATTTTTCGTTGGGCCACTTGTAACAATACTGTAATAAAGAATTTCTTCGTCGGTTAGTCAAATCGTCTTTAATTCATGGTTTTCGAATTCCAACTACTAACACCAAATATATCATAAAGTTGGCCATATCAACAGTTAATAGTATAAAACAACGAGAGGTTTGCGCGAGCAGAAATTGGCATCCGCTTTCCACGCCGAGCTGGCAAGCCGACTGGTTGCCAGCTCGTGCTCGAAAAGAGTGCGTACTATTGTCCACCTTTTACCATTCTCGTTACAATGTTTGTATTTCTTGGTAATGCTATATATATATATATATTTATATATTAAAATTTAAACTAATCAAGTAAAAGTAAGGCGTACTCTTAATTGTTAGAGCCACTATAAATTTAAGCAAGAACAGCTCCTAAGTTTCAGCTTGCAAATTTATGCAAAATATACAGGATTTCACACAACTACACGCATTTTAATGACATTCATAACACAATGTATTTAAGAAAAATATATTTCTCTGAACGTGGATGTGTGTAACCACAAAAATAAAAATATAAAACAAGTTAAGCTCAGTATAAAAATACGACTGCAGATAATTTTCAACAATTTGTGTAAAATATACAGCATCATATTCCAGTTACTAAATGTAACTGGAATGGGTACACAAATCGCAAATTAATATTATTATGCGAGTAAATTATTTTAAAGTTTTTTAATAACAAATACAGTATTTTTTAAAATTGTAAATAAAGTACCTCTAACATGTGTCTGGGGTGTTTATCTACTTCCAAATATTATACACTGGCCTTCAAAAAAGTTATATGAACAATGTTTTCGAAGCTCACCTTAAAAATGACAGTAACAATAAAAATTTATAGTTTATATAAAATGATAAAACAAACTTTATAGAAATTTATGCAAAAACAAATGGCTACAACTTTTTAATAGGAAAGAACAGATATATATGAATGAGAGAAAAATATGCGTATATCAGGCTGTACTGCGCAACTTTTGTTGATTTACAACTTTGTTAGAAGATTTGTTAACACAGGGGCAGTGGGCCCCGCAATGTCTGAGAGAAGCCGTTTGCCCGATCTGTTAAGGTGGAGGGCGCACGGATGGATGGAAATGTTGTCCCAGGTTGATGCTGCTAAGCGTCGTAATGTGCCCTCGTAGTGTGGTCCACCGCTCCTGAATCAAGATCAAACCGAAGCATCTGTGTCCAGAAGACATGTTCCAGGCCGACCACAAGCTACAACACCCGCAGGGAGACCGTTTTATTGCTCTTCGAATCCGAAGGAGAAGGATTTCTGTGCCGCGACTCTATTGTAGACCACTCTGTAGCATCAGGGAGAAGAATATTTGCTAGTACGGTGCTAAGGTGTTCACAATTCAGGTCTGTATGCAAAGGGGCGACCAGTTGTGTGTGTACCGCCTCAACAGACGACAGAGAAGGGTCCGCTTATCTTGAGCAAGTTATAGCCACGTTTCCTGACCAGACAGCGATGGATTCTGTATTCTTTACAGACGAGTCCAGATTCTCAATGGAGAGTGATTCAGGACGTATGCTCATCTGGAGGAACGAAGCACCACATATTATCAATCCAACACCGTTGAAAGACACAGTTACCGAGGTGGTGTGAATAATGGTTTGGGCAGGATCTCACCTCGGTGGTCACACTGACCCGCATGTGTTCCAAGGAGAAACCTGACTGGTGTGAGATATCGGGATGATCAATATGTCCGCCCGTATGCCGGTGTAATTGGTACCATTTCGCCCCTGATGGATGATAATGCACGACCCTCACCGAGCTGTAATTGCTGAGAAATATCTTGAAGGTCTTGGTTTGGAGAGAATGGAATGGCCAGCTCGATCTCCAGGCTTAAATCCGATAGAGCATATCTTTGGAACTACCTTGGTAGACAGGTTTCTACCTTAGGTCCTCCTCCGTCTTTAGGAGAGCTGGAAACAAAGCTTACTCCATGTCTGCCTCGCTTCCCATTTCGGTAACCGACAACTTAATTGAAAGCATGGAAATTTGATGCAAGCCAATGCATTCGTTAGTGGCATATCACTTATTAAAACCCATTTTTGTTATGTTTCTATCACATTTTATCACACATAAAAATTAAATTGAATATTAAAATTTAATTCTAAGATGAGTAATGAAAATTAAAGTCAAGATAAATTTTGGAAATTATAAAAGTTAAAATTTAAGATTAAAATTGCAATGAAAATTAAAGTCAATATTGGAAATTATAAAAGTTAAAATGAGGATTTAAGATTAAAATTTAAATAAAACTCAGAAAGCGAAGAAATTTAGAAATAGAGATTTAGACACGTAATTTATTAAGGGCATTGAGAACCCTTAAGTAAATCACGTTTTTCTTCTTGGAGGGGGTTGTGACGTCTCTCGCGTCTTTCTGTTAACATGACTCCTATGTTCTTTGACGGCCACGATTAATGGCAAAACTTTTCCAACCCAATACCAAGAAGATAAACGATCATAATATGTAAATGAGATATACTATAAAAGGATAGCGTGGCAAGCCTAGATATAGCGCGGCAGGCTCAGAGATAGTATTGTGGAATTATTCTGATCGATAGCGTGACAAAGCTTAGTGTGAAATCTTGCGGATCAAGAATTAGTAGTCAAGAATTAGCAGCATTGCGGATCAAGAATCTTCATATATAAAGTTTATAGATAATATTCTCTAGGTCGAGGAACCAGAACTGAAAAAGGTAATATTGGATATAAGTAATTAGATGAATAGGATTATTTACGATAATTGAGATAGAGGATCTAGTTGCGTGATCTGACTTAAATACGTGATTTAATTTGGGCTTGACTCTCACTTTAATTAAATTTGTCAAATTAGAATTTAAGTAATATAAGTTATTCTTAATAAAAGTTGTATTAAGAATTATGTCTCATCATTTTGATAATCCCACACCTCTAGCTTACGCGGAACCGGCACGACATGGTCATCACAGGATGGCTATGTCTCAATAGTATAAAACAACGAGAGGTTTGTGCGAGCAGAAATTGTCATCCGCTTTCCTCGCCGAGCTGGCAACCCGAATGGTTGCCAGCTCGTGCTCGAAAAGAGTGCGTACTATTATCCATCTTTTACCATTCTCGTTGCACTCCCCCCCTCTGGTTCCGAAGCATCGTACACGATAAGGAACCAGCAGAATTGTCTTACCTGGATCTTCTGGAAATGTAATCGATAGTTAGATTCTCCCCAACACCGCCGAAGACTGTCACGGCGAGGCGGTGTACTAGCAGACATTATGGCATTCTCTTCGGCAGTTCCTCTAGAAATCAATGACTGTTTGCGTGACCTTCCACTTTTCTTGAGAGGTACTACAGGATACTGGGCCTCTGTGCCATTCAGAAAAGGTGTAAAAGTTGATGTATGGTAGACACCTAAAGTTCGTCAGGTTTGTCACAACTGGCTACTACAAAGGTAGTGGGAGATCTCTGGGATAACACAATGTACGGCCCGTCTCTCCCATTATAATCTCTTTTATCATTAAAATAGTGCAAATCTTCGTGTGAATACCTATAAGAATTCCCGAGTGATTTTCTGTTATAGTTCCTTCCGGAATGGTGTTTTCCTGAGCAAATTTACCTCCCTGATAGTGATAATTGTTTTCTCTATAAGACGATGGATGACTTATCTCATTATTTTGATTACGATAACCTCTATATTTTGTCTCCCTCTTTTAAAAGAGTCTCTCCTCCCATCTTGAAAATGAGTATCAGAGCGATATGCATTTCTCCACTGGCGATAAAAAAAATGCACTGTTTGAAGAATTTCCAGCATAGATATCTTGCCATTTGGATTCATCTTTATCGTCACATTCAGGCTGATTATTTTGGAAACATTCTTTACCATTTGGTGAAATACTTTCAGATGCTTCATTTAAAGATTCATTCAAAATTTGTGCACAGTCACTTTGTTATTTACTTCACTGTCATAATTTTGCCTTCTTGCATCTTGATAATTTTGATTTTTATTATTGTACTTTTCATAAAATTAGGCCCATACCTTCTCCCCCTGGTATCTGAATTGGAACGGTGATAGAAATTCCCTTTCTTTTCCCCATCATATTTTCTGTTTGAATCGTAATAATTAGTTCTTTCATTCCTTTTATTTGAAGGAATGCATGATCTTGGTCTAGGAGATAAATCTGTAACTGGAGAAGTATCATGGCGGGCTTCAGCAGAATAATTTCCTTCCGTATAATGTTCCTCCACATCAAATCTTTCTGGAGAATAGCCACCCCTATTTTTAAATCGGTTAAAGCGCTGTTCATTGAGTTTTGGATATCTGTTAAATCTTTGGTTTCCTCTATAAGAATTATTGCAATTAGAATTACCTCTTG
The DNA here is from genome assembly GCA_019973955.1 of Trichonephila inaurata madagascariensis. NCBI lineage: Eukaryota > Metazoa > Arthropoda > Arachnida > Araneae > Nephilidae > Trichonephila > Trichonephila inaurata. The sequence continues at coordinate 51,478 of BMAV01023249.1, read as the reverse complement.
ACTGCTTATTGTAACAATATCTATCATTTTTTATCTTTCCATCATACCTCCCATCCTTATTTATAGGTTCATTACCAGAGCCAATACGCATATCTTTACTTCCTGATGCTCTATTCTTTGGTATCACGGAAGCATTTCCTTCTGATTTAGTAGACGAGTCAGTTTCTGGAGTAGCATCAACATCCTTTGCTTCGTCTGGAACCGAGTTTTCAGCAGTATTACCTCGAGTTGGAGCATTTGAGATTTCCAGCAAGTACTTAATTTTCCCAGATTCACCAATTATGCCACCCTTTTCTACTTGTTTCTGGTATATATCATCCAAAAGGTTACCAATTTCTTTCCTTAAGAGTTCTTTCCTGTTTGGAGATGTCTATAAGCTGCTGTTAAAACTGGTGAATGGTCACCCGTGTTTATAAAGTGTTTTACGAATGGAGTTGGTTTTCCCCTTAGTCTGAAAACATCTTTAATTTCATTAAGCAGGACAATCAAATCATATTTCTTTCTTCTACATTTAGGACCTGTTCTTTGGTCTCAGTTTCATCAACAGGGTTGCTTTGTAATAGAACCTCACTGGGAATTGAATTTGTGGGACAAGAAGTACTATTTATTTCGACAGGACTATCGTCTACAAGCAAAGGAGCATTTTTCGAAAAAGGTATCCTGATGCTTGGTTTGTCACCAAAATACCAAAAATTGTTACGCATGTCCATTACAATTCCTGATGTCCTTAAAAAATCAACACCTAAAAGAGTGCGGTTACCTTTTGCAAGTGGCAAAAAAATTAAATCAATTTGGAAAGCTCGTCCACCTATGGTGATTGATACCGTAACCTTTTGAACAAGGGATCTGGATTGGGGACCATCAGCTAAACACATAGCAAGATGAAATTCTGAGAATTTTTGTCCACGATTTTTTAAGAATTTAAACATTAATTCTCCCCCGACTGATTGGCTTGCTTCTGTATCAACACAAACTGTGTCTGTAGCTTCATAGACTTCGATGTCAAGTAGAGCTACTGGGGGAGTAAGACAAGTGAACATCTGCATGACGTTGACAGAGGCACTCTCTTTTTTTAGTGAGCATTTTGGACATTTCGATTTTATAAATCCAAGGTTGCCACAAGCATAGCAAGAAATAGGTGGATGACAACCAGTGTTGGTGTTTTGTGCAGGCATGTAGCTAAGGTTAGCAAAAGTACTGTTGTGGTTACCCGAAACATTCTTTTCAACTTTGAATGAATGAGATTTTCTAAACTCCGAATTGCCTGTGTTTCTAAAAAATCGAGGATTGTTTAGCTCTTCAGGAGTCTGAGGAGTTTTCAGGAGTTTTGTTAATTTTTGCGAAGAAGGTTTAACATTTTAGTATGGGTCCAGCTTTTCAGCTAACACGACTGGATCATTCAGTTTTTCCCAAGTGTCTAAGAAATGATTCTTGTGTAATCAGGTGGACATTTTTTTTATTTGATCTGCTATGATGAGATCTTTCAAGATTTCAAATGTCTTTCAAGTGTGTGATTCAAGTCTTTTAGCTCAAAAAAGAAATCTTTCCACGTGGAATGATCCTGTTTCTGGTGTCGGCAAAAAAGGACTCTAAAACGGTCAGCTGTCCGCTTGAACCTTTGCAATAAAATATTGCGAATGTGGGCATAATTCCTAAACTTCTCTTCCGGTTCTCTTGCAATTAACCTGCTAATATCACTTGGAATGATTCCAATTAAGTGAGATACCCAAAAATCGGCAGGTATATTTAGAAGCTTCATTTGTCTTTCGAACATTATTAAAAACAATGATACGTCATTTTTATCAGGGATGAATGTGGGTAAGACTTTTTTCAAATCCAGCCTTATAGGGGCTAGAATCCATTTGAGGGGAATTACCTGCGGACGCTGGAGAATTTTGTGCTTGTAATTTAAGCGTTTCAAGCTCAAATGCTCTCTACTCAGCTAGGCACTTATCCTCACGTTCCACTTTCTTATGGCTTCAACTTCAAGCGGTTTCCGTTCTTCAACAATGTTATCCAGCATCTCTTTCACAAACTGCTCATAATCCTTAAAGAATGTACACGTAGCGATTTTTAACGCAAGTCAATGACTTTATCATTTAAAGTCACAGGGACTCGTAGCTCATTTGTTAAATTATAGAGGTCTATTTTCTTGCCTTTTGAGAGAAAAGCCATATTTGTCTCTTAAAATAAAACTAAATTTATAAAACCACTTGTAAAACTGTACTCTTGTAAAACTTGTAAAACGCAATTGAACGATTTTTCGGGAATCGTCATAAAAAGTCCAATAGTCAAAATGGATCAGTAAACAAAATTGAAATGATTTGAATGCAATCCAAAATTTCTTCGTAGTAGGCAGTTACACTTCAGAAACTACTTTAAAATTCTTTATGAACTAGGTGTTCATAAATTGACTTCATAATTTTTCGTTGGGCGCCACTTGTAATACTGTAATAAAGAATTTCTTCGCCGGTTAGCTCAAATCGTCTTTAATTCATGGTTTTCGAATTCCAACTACTCAACATTCAAATATATCACAGTTACAATCATATCAACAGTTAATAGTATAAAACAACGAGAGGTTTGCGCGAGCAGAAATTGGCATCCGCTTTCCACGCCGACTGGTTGCCAGCTCGTGCTCGAAAAGAGTGAGTACTATTGTCCCTTTTACCATTCTCGTTACAATGTTTGTATTTCTTGGTAATGTGCTATATATATATATATTTATATATTAAAATTTAAACTAATCAAGTAAAAGTAAGGCGTACTCTTAATTGTTAGAGCCACTATAAATTTAAGCAAGAACAGCTCCTAAGTTTCAGCTTGCAAATTTATGCAAAATATACAGGATTTCACGCAACTACACGCATTTTAATGACATTCATAACACACAATGTATTTAAGAAAAATATATTTCTCTGAACGTGGATGTGTGTAACCACAAAAATAAAATATAAAAACAAGTTAAGCTCAGTATGTTAAATACGATTGCAGATTATTTTCAACAATTTGTGTAAAATATACAAGCATATATTCCAGTTACTAAATGTAACTGGAATGGGTACACAAATCGCAAGTTAATATTATTATGCGAGTAAATTATTTTAAAGTTTTTTAATAACAAATACAGTATTTTTTAAAATTGTAAATAAAGTACCTCTAACATGTGTCTGTGTGTTGATCTACTTCAAATATTATACACTAGCCGTCAAAAGTTAAGGAACAATGTTTTTCGAAGCTCACCTTAAAAAATGACAGTAACAATAAAATTTATAGTTTATATAAATGATAAAAACAAACTTTATAGAAATTTATGCAAAAACAATAGCTACAACTTTTTTTAATAGGAAAGAACAGATATATATGAATGAGAGAAAAATATGCGTATATCAGGCTTTCGTAATTACGCGTGCAACTTTTGTTGATTTACAACTTTTGTTAGCAGATTTGTTAACAATAGGCAGTGGAGTCTCGCAATGTCTGAGAGAAGCCGTTTGCCCGATTCGTTAAGGTGGAGGGCGGTCGGATGGATGGAAATGTTGTCCCAGGTTGATGCTGCTAAGCGTCTTAATGTGTCTCGTAGTGTGGTCCACCATCTCTGGAATCAAGATCAAACCGAAGCATCTGTGTCCAGAAGACATGTTCCAGGCCGACCACAAGCTACAACACCTGCAGGAGACCGTTTTATTGCTCTTTCGACCCGAAGGAGAAGAAGGATTTCTGTGCCGCGACTTATTGCAGACCACTCTGTAGCATCAGGGAGAAGAATATTTGCTAGTACGGTGCTAAGGTGTCTTCACAATTCAGGTCTGTATGCAAGGTGACCAGTTGTGTGTGTACCGCTCAACAGACGACAGAGAAGGGTCCGCTTATCTTGAGGAAGAGAACACGTTTCCTGGACCAGACAGCGATGGGATTCTGTATTCTTTACAGACGAGTCCAGATTCTCAATGGAGAGTGATTCAGGACGTATGCTCATCTGGAGGGAACGAAGCACCACATATTATCAATCCAACACTGTTGAAAGACACAGTTACCGAGGTGGTGGAATAATGGTTTGGGCAGGGATCTCACTCGGTGGTCACACTGACCTGCATGTGTTCCAAGGAGAAACTCAAACTGGTGTGAGATATCGGGATGATCAATATGTCCGCCCGTATGCCGGTGTAATTGGCAATGATTTCATTCTGATGGATGATAATGCACGACCTCACCGAGCTGTAATTGTTGAGAAATATCTTGAAGGTCTTGGTTTGGAGAGAATGGAATGGCCAGCTCGATCTCCAGGCTTAAATCCGATAGAGCATCTTTGGAACTACCTTGGTAGACAGGTTTCTGCCTTAAGGTCCTCCTCCAAGGTCTTTAGGAGAGCTGAAACAAAGCTTACTCCATGTCTGGTCTTCGCTTCCCATTTCGGTAACCGACAACTTAATTGAAAGCATGGAAATTTGATGCAGCCAATGCATTCAAGCTAGGGGTGGGCATATCACTTATTAAAACCCATTTTTGTTATGTTTCTATCACATTTTATCACATAAAACTGTGATAATTATTTCCAAGAATGGACTTTTCCAGCGAGATTGCCTTTTTTTGTTGTAAATTATTTTTGAATTTTTGTTATGTAAACTTCTATCTTTCAGTCAATACATAACTGTTTTGGGCACATGTCATCCAAATTTGGTGTTTCTATATTCATTCATTTGCAAATAAGGTGCAAAAAACCGGTTGTTTCTTAACTTTTGGAAGTCGGTGTATTAAGATATATTCTTCTAGGCATGTGTGGAATGGGGCTCCCGAATACACCTAAGGGTTCCGAGAGTAGAAAAGTTTGAAGACTACTGGTCTATAACATCAAAAAGTACAGCAGGTTCCTTTTTGAAGATAACAATCTTTTGAATGAATGAATTTTTGCTTACATTGCGATGATAGGACCTTTTCAATTTATAAACTATTATAGTACATACTAATTAACTGTACTTTCCTGTACTCGAAAATGCAAGAATGAAAACTTTTTCGCACAAATATTTTATTTTTTAAGTCACCATTTCAGCGACTTAACGTGAACTCGCATATTTGTTTAAACGCAGTGACATCTCATATCGTTCTCGGAAACAACACATTAAGACATCTTTGAGAAAGAAGCTCATTTAGTAAAAAGTTATGGTGTAATAAATGACCGGATACTTTTTATACAAAGTATTTATTAGTTCAATAATTCTAATATTTAAGAGTCTTGTTTAAATAATGTTACTTTTGAAGTCTCTGCAGAATTATCTGTGCAGCTCAGGGGGCGGCAACCTGTGGCACATGGTACAACTCCTGTGACACTCTGCACTACTATACAAATTTGTCAATTTTTGAGTGGATGGAAGTTGATAAATTTGTAATAGACCTTATTTGACAAACAACTTCAGAATTATGGACATTTACGGAATTACGAAAAAGTACGAAATATAACTCTAAAGATAAATTGACAACTATTTTGTAAATTATTGAATGTCATTGCTGGTGAGATTTAATTGTTTGAAGAGAGAAAATTGCTTGTATTTGGCTTTCCGCTTTTGGTTCTACATATCTAAGTAAAAAACCTTTCCTCATATCAAAAATATTTCGAGTTCGCAAAGAAATTGTTTAACAACAGAATTCTTAAAATCGTGTCAAATCGAAAGTCACCAATTATACCCCTGATTTTGCGATATGACTGTAGAGCAGTGCAGGCACTTGGTTCGAAGTTCGAATTAAAATATTTTTTTATTTATCTTTTTATTTAAATATAATGAAAAGAAATACTATTTTTATGTTATTGCCTATTTTTGTGTTAAGAAATATCTTTAAGCGATGCAAAACTAATATATAAAAAAATTGTAACCCTTATTATTGACCTCTATTCTCTAACTCTGCATGCATTATCACGAGAGTCGCATTGATTCAAAAATGTTCTACTGTATGGCAGGCTGAATCATATCATATCATAATTTATCACGCCACAGCTAAAAGGCTGCCGACCCCTGGTGTAGCTTATCATTAATTATCTAACAGGGAAAAATATATTTAAGTAAAATCAGATATTTTTTTCCTTTTTAAGATAATGTTGTTTTTAGAAACTCTGACACACTTACATGACATGTAAGTAACACATGTGTTACACTAACAGAAAACAATTAAACAATTAGGGGGAAATTATTAAGGAAATTTGGCAATGGCGGAAAAGGTGCTTTCTGTAATAGAAACGTCGATCGAACAACACTGATGTTTTCAAATATCTAGTATCATTTATATATGTCGCAGGAAAATGATGAAATTAGGACTTTCATAGAATCCCTAAAGGAGATGATCAATTCACGTAAGATGTTAAAATAACATCTCTTTGAGGTCATTTCCCTTATGCAAGTGATTTGATCAAATCCCCGAACTTTTTTAGTGAAATGATGAAATGAACAAGTCAGCCATTTTTTTAAAGATATGGGATCGATATTTAGGGGATCGATATTACTATCTGTATGGTTAGGAAGTACAAGGACTCGAACCCCCAGGTGTCTCCTTCCCCCCTGGAAAGCATTTTGCCAATGCAAATCTGACTAGTTCATTTTATCATTTCACTGAAACAGTTCAGGGTTTGATAAAATCACTTACTTTCATCATGGAAATTAACTTGACGATACGTTATTTTAACATCCCCCGTCAATTTATCCTATCCCTTAGGGATGATGTGAAATCCCTAAGGGATGGGGGAGACACCTTGGGGGTCGAGTCCTTGTACTTCCTAACAGGTAGTACTATCGGTCCCCTAAATATCAACCCATATCTTTAAAAAAAATGGCTGACTTGTTCATTTCCTCATTTCACTAAAACTTCGAGGGATTTAATCAAATCACTTTATATAAGGAAATGACCTCAAAGAGACGTTATTTTAACATCTTGCGCGAATTGATGTTATTCCTTAGGGATTCGATGAAAGTCCAAATTTCATCATTTTCCTGCGACATATAGACTTAGTAATTTTCATTAATTTTCTTAAATAGAAGTTTATCTCTTATTATTATAAACTATAAGAAAAAACATACTTTCCTCAAAGCTAGATGCATAGCTGGCTTAGCCCCAATACTATGAGCCACAATAATTGCTCTTGAAATGTTTTGATTAGCCATAAAATTCTCTAAGTCGGCTATAAATGTTCGGTAGTAATTTCATCACACCAAACGCTCTTTCCATGATTTCTCAAAGTAATAATGTAACCCTACAGAAAAACATCACAAAATTATAAACGATATATCTATTAAATAGTAACAAAATAACAGTATTATTACGATTGTTATTAAAAAAAGCTGTATTCGATAGCGTTGGCGAAATAAAGTACAAATATTCTTCAAATAAATAAACGAAACATTGAATAACTCAAAACATTTTTGATTATTTAAAAACAGAAATGGAAAATATTTTCGTATAAAATTATTTTTTCCTCCGAATTTTAATTTTCCTGAATGGAATAGTCTCATACGTATTTATTCCTGTTTAAATCTTTTCATTCAAAAAAAGACGTCAAACTCCTTCGCCAAACTTCCACTCCACGCTAACGCAAGGATTTTGAGTCACGAAAGATTTAACATAAATCGGCCCCTTGGCATAACGAGTCTTAAAGAGAACATAAGGTTATTGATAAAGAATTATATACTAGGCCCAATCATTAGGAATCTTTAGTATGAACAATATTTATACAAAAGGAAATATGCAATGAAATGAGGGATTATGTATATTAATATTCATAGTGATATTGCTTGTAAAAAATTAAGGGCGCAAAGGGGGGGAGAGCTCTAGAATTACTTTTTCATTAAATCTTTGGTAGCCCGTAAATCATTTATTCATTACAATTACCGAAAAAAGAATTTCTTAAATTTCACAAGAATATATCTTTATTTTTGTTAACATAATTGGATTTTGTTTTCATCGTGATTGCACTGATAAAAATATGAATTTCTACTAGAATTCATTCGTTTTAATACGAATTTGTATTATAATATAAATAATATTTTTATATGCTCTTATTTTTTTATGCATTTTATGCATTAAAATCTCTTAAGCATTGATTACTTGTGCACATTTTCAATCGCAGTCAAAGTGCTCTTAACATATTGCGTACTGATTTTAATTATGGGGATATGACAATGGCTCAATTAATTGTTTAGTATTAGTGTTACAGCATTCGTAATATATTTTGTATATCATGTAAAATTAAATAGTTTTAAGAGATTAAGAATGACGCGAGTTCCTTACAGTTAATTTAAATGCTTTGCTCTAATTTGTTGTAAGAAATAAAAAAAAATTCAATTTTTTTTTTCTTTTTATTCAAGGCTTACTGAAATTAAGTTAGTCTTTTCCTTAATCTCTAGCATTCCTATAATTATATTCATGATAACCGATTGCTTATTTAAATACATATCATATTTGAGTTGTTCTATGTTTTTTTTTTAAAATTTAGTTTCAAGAAAAATTTAAGTTTTGAGAAAACGCATGGGTTAATTGAGAATTTAAGATATTTTTTTCTTTAAATTTCCCAAAAAAAAAAAGTTAAACTGAAAAAAATTTTGTCCCGTTCTCCCAAACCCCCGAAAAAAAAACAAAATGCTTAAATGTTTTTTGGGGTGAGTTGAGTTTTGAATATTTTGAGAGAGATACTGGGATGAATATACGCAACGTTTTTTGGGGAACCCACCCGGGGGAAAACTTATACAAAAGAATTTTAATTTTTTTTTATTTTTAACGGAAAATATATTCTGTCTTTGTTAGACATCACGGCAAACAGAAGCAACAAAAACAAATCGCTTGGAAAAACATGTGTAATGCACAAGATAAGTTGAGTTGTAGATAGTTACTGCAGAAGAAGAAAAAAATAAAAATACTTCGCTTAATGAAACCACACTCACGCGAATCAGCTACGAAAGAAAGACACACACACACACAAGAAACACAATAAGACAATATACGGGAGAAAGCATAAATTTCATTTTTTTTTTATTTACTGGATACGAGTAATATAGTTCCTGTGTCTGCATTTACTTGTTTTCCTGAGGTAACGATAAAAAAGAGCTATAATGCACGTAGTCAGCAATGAGGAAAATGCGTAAAAACGAACGATTTAAATGCAAAAGTGTAATGAAAGGCTGAAAAGCAAAAATTTTATGCACGAAGCGTAAAAGTTGGCAGGTATGAAATGAAAATGATCAGATCTTAATATTTATTGTAGTATTTAACTCAAACACTATCTTTGGCTGTGGAACTGAACCCGTTATACTCACCTTTCTTCCAGTATCTTCACATATCCTGTTCTTCACTCTGTTCCACGAAATGCCTGAATCGAATAGCCCATGAATGAAAATAATGGGGGATTTGTTTTTAGATGCTTTCCATGTGGAAGGAATAACAGTGGTGAAATGCAGATCCACAGGAACAACTCTAAAATATATTTATATGAAATTACACTTTTTCATCTATTTATAACAAATATTTTGATACAATGATATTGATTAGTTCAAAGGTTTGCACTAATTCTAAAGACTGAATAAAAGATAACGACGTCAAATTTTGTGATTTAGAAATTCGGTCAAATAACGAGGACAATGCATGAACTTGTTCATCATTTTCTTAGCGTAAAACGGTTTAGAAGATTAACTGGGTTTAACCCTTTCGTGGGCCATTTATTTCTCTTTTGAATTTCCAGCTTTTTGTGTTTTATTAACTATTAAACAATAGCATTTAAAGGAAATATATATTTTATTTTGTCGAATTTTATGTTTATGTTTAAATTTTAAGTTGTGAAGAATACTTCATAAAGAAAATTAAATTTCCTGGTGTTTTTTGCAAAAAAAAGGTGAAGCTTTTGTTGCAAAAGGGGACATACATTCGCGTACTTTATGAGTCCTTTTTTCCTTTTTGTCCCTTTCTGCTACATTTCCTACAACGACTATGTTAAAACCATCTTTGCCAATGTTTTCCCCACACTCAAACGCGCATCACTGGAACCCCCCACCCTTTGTTGAAGCAGCAGGACGTCCTTTCCTTTTTCTTGAGGAATATCCGTCTATTATAGCTGAAGAGCTAATGCTACATGGAATGTAAGCAGGACTTAACTTTGTTTCTTTTGTTCACTTGCTGCTGTAAGAAATTATTTATGACGGCAAGGTCAATAAGAAAATAAAAGTTTAGTATAGTAATTAGTTTTTCCATCGTTATAATAACAAGGTCAATATATTTAAAAAAGGTTTTTGGGTTCCCCCAGATGCTTTTTAGGATCATGTAGATGGGAAGAATTTGACCCCCGAAAAGGTTAACGAGCAACAGTTTATTATTTTCATAAAAGCAAAGGGGTTTTAGGGAAAAAATTTGGGCCTTATTTAAAAGGCAAATTGATCTTTTACAATATAAAGATATTGTCGTAACGTGTATTCATACTCCCAAAAACGGATCTTTTAAATTTCACAAGTTTTAAAAAGAAATATTATTTTGTTAACGTGTTGAAATTCTCCACATGGTATGCGTTGTAGGCAGAGAATAATAAAATGTGCTGAGCTGATATCTATCTCTTAGTTGCATCAGCGTTTTTTTTTTCGGAATGGCTTAGGTACCAATGGGCGGCCATCTTTGAAAAGGATTAAGTTGTTTTGACGATGATGTAATAAAAATTTAGTTGCTTAGAAAGTATGACTGATATTCATGCCATGTAGGCACATTAAGCCTGCATGGCAACTGAAATTTAATAATACATGAACATAAATAAATTACATTCTTAGTCAGAGGTATGGGACTTTTTTATTTAAATAGATGCAATAAAATTTACGAAGTATTAAATTGAAAGAGTTTAGTGTGGATTTTGAAGGAAAAAAATTAACAAAAATCATTATAAATTTTTTTACTTTTTTACAAAAGCACTAAAAAAGATTCGGTTATTCAACTTTAATTTTATCCAAAGATTTTTGTATGGAATGCAACGAATAATTATTTAAAAAAATTTTAAAAGCAATGACAAACAATCGAAATTTTTATTGAAAAATTCTAAAAAGATACCAGTCCCAAAGAAAATAAAAATTCGCTAACATTTTATTGTATGTGATTTTATATTTTTTGAAAGATTTAAAAATAACTTTTTAATACCTTGAGAAAAAAATTACCTCAAAGAAAAGGTTAAAAATTTAAATGAATAAAAATAAGACTGAGGGGTGTAAAACCGACATAGCACACAAGGCAGCATATTTCCGTTTAGAATCGGGGTGGGCAACTTGTTTTATTTCGAATGGGGGATACCGGAGGGCCACCCCTTTTTAAAATGATTGTATATATTCTTTTAAAAAAATAATAAACATAAATTAAATAAAATTAGGTCAGTTTAATTCAATTTATTTATTTTGCTAATCGCATATTGTCTATAGCTGCAAACACATTTAATTTTAGATTTAGTTTAATAGGACAAATGTGTGTGTGTACCCTACTGTACTTTTTTACTTTTTTTTTAAATTAGGAGGGAGATTGCTTGTTTAAATTCTCATCACAGCCTACAGGTTTATATCAATGAATTTGTTGTACTTGCATCTGTATTTACTCTTGTTGATCTTCAGGCTGTGACGGGCTTTCATCGCATTTTCTTTTAACAGTTTTCTTGGGTTTCTTTGCGGCCGAAATGGCAATTATTTCCAACCAACTCAAAGGGGGGGAAGGGGAAGGAAACCCTGTTTTTGCAAATTGAACCCCTAATAAAAGGGGGGGAGGGGAAGTTTTAAAACGTGATGGGGTTCCCCGGGGGTTTGTGTTGAAGTGGTTGAGGAAAAGGGGGAGAGGAAATAAAAAGTCCAAAATTTAACCTCCCGGTACCTGTATAAAGTTAAAGGGATCTTGACCAAAAGGTTAAAGGTTGGTTTTTAACCCCGTCAGTTGGGGACAAACAAGGTCTTTTTTGCACCTTTGATTAAACTAAAAGAGAGTCTTTATTAGTGAATTAGAATTGCTGTAAATTTGATTTCAATTACGCGATTATTTGGTAATACGAGTTGTGTTTTCCCATTCCAGATTTTACTTTAATTATTATTATTGCTGTGTTTGTGTTAAAGTTAAAATCTTAAAAAAACGGGTATTAAGATGAATGATATGTCTGGTTTTTCGTTATTTCCCCAAAAAGAAAACAGGTCGCGTAGATAATGGAGAACAGGGGGACCCATGGGGGGGTGTTCCAACGAAAAAAATTTGCTCCAAAAAATGTACGACTAAAATATAAAAAATTCCCCCCCCAAATTTTTCACAAATGGAAATTTTTCGGCTGACAAATATTTGTAAAAGTCGATGTTATAGCATAAACATTTCCTTCACACTGTGATCTGGCTCAAAATCGATAAGTTCAGGTGTTGTATCAATATATGCTGCAGTGGGATAACAGAGCAAATTAAATTTAAGCTCAATTTTCTTACAATCTTGAAACATTCTTGTGACATCTCCAAATTCGTCAGATGATCTCTTAGTAAAAACACTTCCGGTTACTTTGTTTTCCTAATAAAGAAATACAGAAATTCTGTTTTCCTAATAGTGGAAAATAAAAGAAGAATTTTTTATCGCGCACGGAAAAAAATTCGATTCCCAAAGGGGTTTTCAGACCATCTTGGCAAGCCGCAAAAAAAAAAAAAAATTCTTTGATGGCCGCTATTTGCCAACACCTGATTCAGAAAACGAACCAACAAAAAAAATATTTAGGGGTTTTATCATAAATTTATGATTAAATTTTTGGAAAAAAAAAAATAAATAAATACCAAAACAATGAAAATAAATCTAATATAAAACAAGTATAAAAAATTAAATCAAATTTTCCCCACTTTGGTCAACAAAAATAAATTATTTCAGTTACTCATTAAATGGGTACAATTAAATTTAAAAATATATGGTTTGGGTTTGAAAAGTTTATTAAAATTAAGTAATATAAAATGAAAATAGAGCAACTCTTTACCATCCCTAAGATTTGTGGGTTTTATTTAAAAGGGCGTTTTTAACATTTATGATATGTACCATCCACTTAACAATAGTGATTTTCCTACAGACTTGCATAAACTATTTGATGAAAACTTTTTACTCATTGGGAACCTCAATGCTAAACATCCAGTTTGGGGATGTCCAAACCAGAATTAGAGAGGAAATTAACTTATTAATATAGTTGATAATTATAGTAGTATTCTTGTGTAAATGATGGCACTCGGTACTTTTTTCCTGTATTTTTTAACTTTTTGGGAGGTTCTAAAACAATATTTTATTGTTGTTTTCCTTTACCCCGTGAAGTGCTATTTAGGGTGGGGTAGTGACCCTCTCCCTATCCTGACCGAACTAAAGGGAAGGCAGTGAGTCATTCCAAAGTTAAAAAAGCATTGGAACTTCAGGAAGGTAGACTGGAATCTATTTCCTAAAATGACTGATGTGAAATTAAGAAAAGTCTTTGGGTACTTATCTTAATTTTATTGATTATTTCTTTAAAGGTGATGATTAAAGCTGTCAATAAGATCTATACCTAGAGGAAAAATTAAATTTTCAAGCGTAACCATACCCATGATTCTAGTTTGTTAAAGCTCATGTAGGATAAAAAAATACTAGATGGTGTTCTAATCAGCTTCAGTAGTAATTCGGCTAGAATCATCTTAAACAAAATTAATACAGAGATCAAGTGGGCCTTTGCACTAATTAAGAGAAAAAAGTGGAACGAGCTATGTACCAAGCTTGATGCAAGATCATCTAATACCAAACTGTGAAAACTGGGGAAAAACATTAGTAAAGAACAGCCTGAAGTTGGAATATGAAACACAACACAAGATGGAGACCGACATAATGCTCAAGATGATAAGCAAACGCCTAATATCCTTGACTTACACTACTGGCAGATAATCAGGTTGGAATTTGCTACTTAAGTTAAACATGGTAAGAGAAGGGCCAGTACTATTGTTCTTGGTTGCTACACTTCAAAAATGGGAGTTCCAATTTTCAAGAGGGAATTTCGTTTGCACGAGCTAGAGATGCTGCTCGGAGATTTTAATTTAATAAGTCTCCTGGGCTTGATGGAATTCATGGACAGATGTTAGGTTATCTTGGAAATGATAGGAAGAAAAGACTCTTGGACATCGTTAATGAATCTTGGAATCTGAGGCAATTCCTTCGTGATTGAAAAAGGGCAATTATTATTCCTGTTGGAAAAATGGATAAAGAAGCTAGCTTCTCTGAGAGCTATAGACCCATTGCCTTGACTTTCTATGCTTGTAAAGTAATGGAGAAGATTATCCTAAGAAGTATCAACTTTCGCCTAAACATCAATGACATTCTTCCGGAGGAACAATTTGGCTTTAGAGAAGGGCACAGCACCACAGACCAGGTGCTTTATTTTTGTAAGACAATTAGAGCAGCCCACGACTCAAAGCCTACTCATCATATTGCGGCAGCCTTCTTGGACTTATTTGAAGCTTTCGGACAAAGAGGGTTTGGAAGTAAGAAATTCGCAACTAAATTCTTCAAGTCTTTTAGAATTATAATGGTAAGGCCTTGATTTGGATCTATGACTTTTTAAGACACAGACTAATTAGAGATAAGTTCAACAACACCCTGTCAGAGAACTTCAAAGCATGCAAGAACTTGCATCAAGGGAATCTGTCCTTAGCCCAACTCTAATTGCCTTTTCATGGCTGGTTTGGAACGGCTCATATCAAGAAGATGCGAGATGGGATTGTTTGCTGACGACGTGATGCTGTGGGATTCTGGGCCTGAAGTCAATAAACTGGAGGCTAACTTCATTCTTACTCTCGATGAGGCATGAAAATTTGCGGTATGCCATAAATTGGGTTTTAACCCTTGAATGTCTTCTGTTGTTTTTTAAGACAAATATGAAGCCTTTTAGTTTCCAATCTAGTATTCTTATGAATGACCAGCCACTTTTTTCCCCTGCATCAAAAAATAACCACATATTTCAAACCAATCCAAAGCACGTCCCCTGAGATGACCTTTTAGAAATGCTAAATTGCTAGGTATCTCATAAAACTTCACATTGTTCTCGATGCATTCCAAAAACTCATCGACATTTTCCGATCTGGAAAAATAAACTTCAGGCAAGACCCTAAAACTAGATCCAACTCCTATCTCGAGGTTAGGGAAATTAAGATGCCCTTGGGACAATCCCGTCGAGTGACAATGTAAGCGACTTCCTCCTGAAGTCCATGGTTTGTGCTGTGCCATCTTTATTTCTATTTTTGTTTCATTCATTTTTTTAAGTAATTCTTTTTTTCTTTTTCTAGCCCGAGTTTTTGAATTTTCTTTCAAATCCTGTGTTGTTGTAGTTGCGGAAAAGGGTTGAATACTCGAGTTGGATGAGTAAGCGGATATGATGGATGAAAATTCAATAGGGGTGAACACATTGTTGGTGGTGGAAAGTACGGCATCAGACATAGAAATAGTTAGCTCAGGTTCTGACACAGTAGCTGCTATTAATGAGGTGGATGGCAAGAAGTGTGCTTGGGTTGAAGAGGATGTGGTAACAGCAGTAGTGGATTGTGATATATTTGGTTTCGGGAGAGATGAAAGCGGATGAAGTAAATTTAAAGGTGAACATTTTATTTTTGTAATATTTTCATCTGTTTGTGAAGAATTGCTTACAGTTACGGATTAGGCAGCCTAAGCGTAGGTTTGAGGTGATTGTGGGGCTATTAATTTTCGGGCTTCTAAATATGATATGTTTTTGTTTGGTTTAATTGTTTGGATCTCTTTTACTATTTTCCATTTTGGACGTAGTTTAGAATCGACAGAATGAAGCTGCGAACAATTAACGCATTTCTGCTCCAGATTGCAATCTGAGGAGGCATGTCCAAAAGATGAACATCTAGAGTACATTAATTGTCCATGGCAGGCAGTTTGAGAGTGTCTGAAACTTTGACATTTAAAACAGCGCAAACGATTCGGAATATAAGGACGGAGTTTACATTTTAAATATCCAGCTTTTATAGTTTTGGGTATAGTGTAGAGCTATTAAAGGTTAAAATCAAGTGTTTTGTTGGAATGACTGAATTATTTTTTATTGTAATTCTTCTGGCCTGAATCACACCCTAATCAGAAAATCCATCTAGGATTTCTGCTTCAGGGCTGGTCAACAGGTCAGGTTCAGATATGACGCCACGAGAAGTATTGAGTGATTTATGTGAACTCATATTGACAGGTGAATCAAGAAAAGATTTGGCCAGTAGGAATGACTTGTGTGCATTGCAGAATTGGTTTCTATAAGTAAATCCCCGGATCGTAAACTTTTGACAGATTTCAGTTCACCTTCTATTCCAATGAGTGCTTTATGAATGGCAAATGTTGACTTTTTAGACATTTCATCGTTCTTTAAAGATATTAACAAAAATCTTACAAGTGTAGCAATTTGATCAATGTTAAGGTTGAGTAAAACAAGACCTTTACCCGGGCACTGCTGACTTGGATCCAAATACGCGAAAGAAACTTCATCCTTGAGTGCCTCCACCCACCACGGAGTCCAACAAGGGAGACATTGTGCCGGTCATCTGGCAAAAACCAGACACGGCGCTTACCTGGAGTACATCCAGAATATAGTGCTACAGCATCAGGGCGAGGATCCAACGAGTAAATCCGCCACCCCTTATCTGCAGCACTAACCCCTATCAATTTTCCTCCGGGAACCCAAGGGGTATCCCCAGCCGATCGACAGGGGGGGGCTCACCCTTCTCCGGGTAGAGATATTTTGTAAGCATGGGCCAAAGGGAACGCAAAAGGTATTCCCAGGACACCTTCTTCCTTACGGGACGCCACACACGGCAAACATGCAGGTTGGAAACTCAACGGTGTTAGTCGAAAACAAATAAAGCAACATAATCAAAATATTTTTAAAAAATCGAAGAAAAGAAACTTAATTAACGCAATACAAAAAAATAAATAAATAAACCAAAATATGTTAATAATAAATTGTAAATTTTTTCACAAGAAAAAATTAATCAGTAATTTAAACTATGTACATCTAAAAAAATGGTCTGTGGTCTCGATGTAAAAAGAAAAGGGAAAATTGAATGGCAAGAAAGGGGTCGAAAATAGAGAAGGATCACTAGGGTCCCCGGGTCGTGACCCCCGGTTACCAAAGACAGTAAACCTCTTGGGAAAAGGAAAATATCTCTAGGGCACCTCGGGATTGTGACACCCGTACTCACCTAAAGAAGGTGAGCCCCCTGAGGGGTTGAAAACCTCTAAACTGCGTTCAAATTTAATCATTTTATCTTCATGCCATACTGTTTACGAAAAATATCTTTTTTGTATTTACTTTCCTTCATGGTGTCGTAATTTGAATGATCACCTGTGTATTTTGTTCAAAGCATCTTGTTCTATGTATAATTTGTGACTAATCCTGTGATGACTATGACGTTCCCGGGTCCCGTAATAGAGGTGTGGGGTTATCAAAATGATGAGACATAGTGTTCTTAATACAACTTTTATTAAGAATAACTTATATTACTTAATTTAATTTGACAACTTTATTTAAATGAGAGTTAACACCCAATTAAACCTTGAAAGTCGATCACCAAAGATCCTTTATCTTAATTTTAATAAATAAAACCGATTCCTCTAAATACCTATATAAAATATTACCTTCTGCAGATCCCCTTTCCCTTTTCCAACTGGGGAGAGAATTCTATAATGAAATCGACTCCCGGAATTTTTCCAAAACTTTTTTATAAATTTCTATTCCTATCAAAGCTACCCGGCCCGCAAACCCTTTTGATCTGAAAGATTTCACACTAACCCTTTTCTAAATTCCGCCATATCTTTATCATAAAAAGCTTCTACCCTTTTTAAAGTATATCTCATTTACATATTTGATCCGTTTCTCTTCTTGGTTTTGGGGTTTGGGAAAAGGGTTTTTTGCCATTAATCGGGGCCCGTCAAAAAACATAGGGTTATTTTTTAGCAAAAAAGGAAAAAACGCGAGGGCGCCCAAACAGGGCCCAAAAGTTGTTCCATTTGTCTTCCCCCAAAAGTACTTCTTGTGTTGTTGTGACTAATGCCATCTGCCTGACGAAGTCAGATCGAGGCCCGTGAAATTGAAATCTTTTAAAAAGGAAAAAATCTCCCACTTGATGCGTCTGATATCAGTATTGCTAAAAATATTTTCAACAGTATCTGGAAAATTGAGGCTAATTTTCTTGCAATTCGATAAATTTCTAATGGAGTTTTCATGCATCTTAATTTTCTTTTAAAAATAGTAAAAACTGATCAAGTTAATCATCGAAACTCAAAGATTTAAAAAATCGCCTTTATGAATATCCTTTTTTATATATGGTTTTTGTAGTTTTTCCCTCCCTTCACCGGGAGGCGCACTGTGCTCCCCTCCGGTAAGAATGTTTTTTTAATATAAGAAGAGTGAGCTTTCTCGGCACCGGCGGGGTTAGGTCGGTGGCCGATGAAACAAAAACAACATCACACCCCCTTTGGGCCCCAACTTATCAAAATTGGCGCAGCCCGGTAGGATTCGACCCCCGAGGGAGTCAAGACATAAAAAAGAAACTACGGGGGAAAAGGCAATCCTTTTGCATTGTTTTGTGCAATTCAGCATTTTTTTTTCCCAAATTTTCTGGGTTAATTAATTTATTTAGTAAAATTTGTCTAATCATGTTTCACTGAGCTAAAAAGGGAAAAAATTTTTAAATTTAATTTAAAGCCTTTAGGGAATTTAAAAAAAATTTAATTTTAAAAAATAGCGAAAAGTATAAAACCAATAAAGATTTTAAATTAGACTATTTAGATTCGATTATTAAAACATCGAAGGAAGAACAAGGGGTGCGGATAGAAAACCCGAAGGAAGAACAACCCCTTTTTAAAACCAAGAATCGCAGCTTGAGTTCGAAAAATACAACGGGAAAATTTAAAATTTTGGAAATAAAATTGGGGAAAAAAAATTTTAAAAAAGGGAAAAAGGGGAAAGAAAAGGGGATAGCAATGTGTTGCAGCGTACAAATCCCGAAACAAAGCAAACTTCAATAAAAAAATTTTATTGTAAGTGTTCATACATTGATTTCTTCCGATTCCTAAGAAACAAGAGGGGGGGAAATTTTATTTTTTCTTCTTTAGAATGTTCTTTTAAAAACCCAAAAAATGTGCCGGATAAATTTTAAAGGGGAGAAATTCTTTTAAATTTGCTGGGAAAAAAAGCCGAAAATTTTTTAATTTATGAAAAGATAAAAGAAATAAGCGACTATGATAAATTAAAAGTTTAGTTCTAAAAATTTGAGCCAACCCCCTTTAAATTTGCTTGCAAAATTTTTCCCAAAAGCGAAACGAATGCCAAATGAAACGCATGTTCGGTTTGCATCTCGTTTTTTAAACCCAATTGGGACCCAATACTTTTAATTTGAAATGTAAATGATTTTAATTTTTTAAAGGAGTTAATTATTAGCGAAAAATTATATCCGCTAAATAATGAAACTGCCCGTTCATTTTAAAGTAAAAAAGGAGCAAAAGGGGTTTTAAACCCAAATTTCAAATGGGGAAAAGGTGACATGTTTTATGCTTGAAAAGGAAGATCATTTTCGAAATTTTAAAGAGATGTCATAATCGGGGTGACTCACGAAAAGTTTTTTAAATATATCCCTCCTAACTCGAGACGGGAAGTAAAAATCTCAATTCGAAAAAAAATAAAATTAATAACTCAAAACAAATTAGCTTTAAATAAAAAATGAATGATACATTTGCGTCGAAAACCATTTAGCCCCAGACTGTAATAAAAATATTCTAAATTAAAAATGAAAAAAAAATTTTCAAAGTGCAATTTTAAACCGAAAGGGGCCCTTTTATATGAAACCCGTTTATATTAAGGGGAAAGCAAAAAAATTGTGTTTTGGATAGGGGAAACCCCCAGATTTTTATGTAACCGGATACCTTTCCAGATACTCGTTATGATGAATTGGGAAAATTAAAGCTCTGCTTTTGGGAGAAGAAAAAAAAAATTAAAAAAACCCTTAAAAATTTTTTTGATAATAATTGAATAATAATGGATTGTTGGTAGCGATCCCAGATAAATTAAATTTTGAGACTTTTTTTTCCTTTTTTTATTTTGAATTTTTTGTGTTCAATAAATGACAAAAGTAATAAAAAAAAGAGTTTTTTTGCGGGTCGGCTGAAAGGTTCTATTACTTTTTCAAAGGGTAAAAAAATAAAAGAAAGGTGGGAAAATATATTTTTTTTTTTGAGGGGACCCCAGCTAATATAAATATTAATTGGGGATTACACTAAAATAAAAAGATGGGGAAAGAATAATTTGATTCTCTTTAAAAAAGGTTCGTGTAGAGTTAAAATTAGAAAAAAGGAAATTTTTATTAATTGAGGGGGTTAAATTTTTATTACGGGGGTTAAAATTCTAAATGAACCAGTCATGCAATTGGTTTTAACGCGTTGCAGAATAGATAAAGTAATGAAGCTAGCCCATGAGTCATTTTTTTGGAAAGGTCATATGGGGGTTAAAAAAACAAAGAAGGATAAAATTTTAATTTTTTTTTGGCCCAAAAATATGTCTGGGGAAATTGTTGAGTTCTTTAGACATGAAAAGGGGTTTTTCAGCTTCGGAACCCCAAGAAAATTGGAATAAAAACCCCATTACACCTATTGTCCGTCCTGAGCTTCCCTTTGGGGATTGTAAAAAATAGATGTGATCGGACCCCAATTTTAACCGCCATCTGGCAAAAGGGGGCAAAAAATACGTTCTGTATGAGGATCAACATACACGTTGGCCTTTAAGCAGTACCCCCAGATTCCCAACAGCCAAAACTGCATGTGACCCCTATTATAAATATTCTCGAGGACTGGAATTTTGAGTATAATTGGGGATCAAGGCAACAAAAGGGCGGCTTTAACCAAAATTTTCGAAAAGGTTGGGAAAACCTAGGTTTTCCCGGGCCTGGGTACCCGGCCCAACGGACCCCCTTGGAAAAATGGAATAAAAATTGGGGAAAGGGCTCTTCATCACGTTATTCGTGAAGATCCAAAAAGTTGGGGTCGAAAACCTTTTTTTGTTGATGAGCAGATGGGAGCTTTTTTGACTTGGTTTTTTTGAGGAAAAATGACGAGAAAATTTTTCCCATCCCCAAATTTTTGGTTAACAACAAAAAATGGTACCCCTGCGACTTTGCGTTAAATTCAGAGCTCTTAACTCCCGGGGAGTGTTTCTGATGATTTCCCCCATGGAAGATGCAGTGGAGCTCATACATTTATTGGAAAATCCAATACAACCCGTTAGATCTCTTGAAGGGGGATTGGGGGGTACC
This sequence comes from Trichonephila inaurata madagascariensis, assembly GCA_019973955.1. Lineage (NCBI taxonomy): Eukaryota > Metazoa > Arthropoda > Arachnida > Araneae > Nephilidae > Trichonephila > Trichonephila inaurata. The sequence continues at coordinate 30,161 of BMAV01023249.1, read as the reverse complement.
CATGGCCGAAGACAGCAAAAATCTTCAATCTTTTTAAGACTCATCGGCAACAGTCCCCCCTTTCAAGGGGGATAAATTTTGGGTTTGGAAAAAAGACCCGCTACATTTCAGCGTGAAATGAACAAAGCATTATCGTGTTATAAAAATTTTCACGGGTTTTTTAAAAAATTTGGGGAAAAGCATCTTTTTTTTATCTTGGGGTTTTTTTTTTAACGGAAAAATTTCAGGGGTTAAATTTCACTGTGAATCCCCAAAAAAAAGTGCCTTTGGGAAAAAACCTTAAAAATTTGGGTCATATTATCGGTTTTTGGGAAGATGAACCAAAATCCCGAAAAAAACTGCAAATTATCAACAATTTACCAGTGCCTAAAACAAAAAAAGAGCCCTTGAGTGTCGGATGTGTAATTACTATCGCGAGTATATTCCTAAATATTCAGAACTTGTGTATCCATTGACAGAATCCCAAAAAAGAGTACCTGATTCCCTCCCCTGGACTAAGATACATGATTTCTTTTCCCTTCGAAAAGGGGGTTGGGGGAAGCACCCGCTGTACCTCCAAAATACCTGATAAACCGTATACTATTCATTCAGATGCATCCAAATTTGGGATTAAATTGCTTGCCTTTCCAAAAAAGTGGTGATAAGTGTTTAAAAACTTATGCAAGTTTAAAAATTTTAGCAAGACTCAACAGTCATGGTCAACTATTGAACAGAGGCATTTGCGATTTTTTGGGTTTAAAAATTCAAAAAGGGGTGTTTGGGACTGGAAAAAGGGAAAGGGTTTTACTTACAAAAACCCTTTACCTTATTAACAAAAGTGCACCACAATCTGCAGGCTGCAAAGATGGGCTTTTGCACTACAAAAAATTCAATGTGACAACAAAAAATTGTCCCCGGGTGAAAAAACCTCCCTGCTGAGGACTCCCCCCGGAAAAATTTTAACAAATGGTTTCCCTTTTAATTGCAAAAAAAAAATTTTAGATTTAGTGAATAATTATTTTCTTTTCTCCTTTTTTGATTTTCCCCTTATAATTTTTTTTGTGTGTCTATTTACATTTAAAAAAAAGCTAATGTTTCTTTTTTTAACAATATTTTTTATATTAATGTTCTTTATTCTGTAATTTAAATTTCAATTTTTTTGATTATTATGGTATAATTAATTATATCAAAATGGTATTCTTAATTTAGTTTTTTTAATTTTTTTATATACTTATTTTTCATATTTTTTCATGTGTGAGATAATGCTAGTTACTTTATATTGGGGTATGATATGAATGTATCTTTTTTAAAGTTTTTTGGGCAGATTGAGTATCATGTGTGAAAATCAATCTTTGTGTGGGGTGTAGTGTTTCCCCCTTTTACCAGGGGGGCGCACTGTGCCCCCCCCGGGGGGGAAAGTTTTAATGTAGAAAGGAGGGAAAAATTTTTTCGGCACCGGGCCGGGTTTGGTTTTTTGGCCATGGGGGAAAAATAAAACAACATCACACACTTTGCCACAACCCATACAGCTTTCTTCTTAATTTCAGGAAATAATATCTCAGCTCTTTTGGAAAAAAGCTCTGGTTTTTTTCTTTTCCGGGATAATGATATAAAAATGAACCACTAAGAAATTTCCTCTTCTTTCAAATTCATGACCGATTTCTTTACTTTCAAAGAAAGTAGTTTTTCTCTTTTTTTGCTTCCAAGGTTCCTCTTCAAACGAGAGCTCTGATAAATCAGTTGCTTCTTGTGCAACTTTTCCAAATTCATTTTTGAATTAGATATAATTTTTTTGAAGACTTTTTTTGGGGGAGACCCTTTTTAAAAATTCACCCCTTTCAACTTGTGGGGACTTCCCCTGAAGTCGCCTTTTTCCCCTTTTCCTGTCTACCCAAAAAAATGTGGGAGGGGAAAGAAGGCCAGAACTTATGATAAAATTTTTATTTTTTTCAAAATTTTTTACTCAACAAAAAAGTAAACTTCAAAAAAAAAGGTTTGGGTTTATATAAAAAAAAGCAACAACCCTAAGTGAATAAGCGCACGTAATCATATTAGTTTCGCTTTAATTCGCTTTTCCTAACCTATTCATTCCTGATCCACTAATTTAGTCTAATAGCCAAACTCCGTTCTCAAGTCAAGATGCGTAAATCCTAAATCTCACCTTAGTAACGCTGCATTCAGATGCTCCGCTCCTTCTGACCTACAATTATCAAACTCTAACTTTATATACTCTTACTAATTTGCATATCAGGGTTTCTTCTTGAGAGGGATGGCTGTGAAATAAACGCGAATGCTAGCCCAAAGATTCCCCAAGAAGATTAGTTGGTGAAGGTCGCGTTAAGACCCGTCACACAAACTGATTTTATAATGATTTACCAAAATAAAAATCTTCAGTTTATCGTTTCTTTTACACACTTATGTAATAATAAATCTTTGTTCAAATTTTCTGACTGTGAATTATGAAATTTCTGATTTAATACAAAAATATTTTTTAACTTAAAGGAAATCATAGTTTCATTTCTAATACTAAAAGTAGTTTTGCTCCCGGATTATTTATACCCAATATTCTTAAAATATTTTAACCAAAAAGCTTTCCGAATTATAAGGTTTAAGAGTTCTTTTAAAATTGCAAAAAACAATCACAAAACTCTTAATTTTTATAGTTTCCTTTTAAAGTTTCTTAATATAAGTTAATAAAACGTTAATTGAATACAAATGTTTTTTACACATTATAGTTTATTAATAACATTATGCATGTTTTTTTCCTGAAATTTTTTAAAATTATTTATTTATTTATTTTTCAAAAATCGTAATACTTTGAAACTGAATAGAATAATAAAACATTTTTGCTAAATAATGTGAAATTTCCAAGATAACCCAAACTTGTTTGATGAACGTCACACATCAAAAAAGAAATCTAAAAGTTCTTCAAATAAATTCATATCTCAATTAATTCATATCTAAATTCATTTCTCAAACACTGGAGCATACACCCCTTGGGGCGTACACCATACAAGGGGGGGCAAACATTTAAAAGTTGAAAAATAAAGATTATTTAAAAGAATTATTAATTTACTGAAAGTAAATATACAAAATACATTCTCATATAACAAAAAATAAAATACACATTTACATTAATATAATACACTTATAAATGTATCAGTACTGCACAATGTATTTGATATATAATTAATTTAACAATTCTAAGTTAAGAGCAAGTTTAATAATTATCAGTGACTCCATGGGCTTATCATATATACAAAATTTAACAACAAACAAAAAAATACCAAGCTGTGGGTTGCGTTGAAAATTATGATTGAATATTAGGTCGCAAATATTGAACGTTTGAGAAGCACTGCTCTACATAGTTAACCACCTATGGGAACAATATCATCATTATATGATTTATCTCACCCCCCCCCTTCTAAAGTCATTTCCAAATTTAATTGCTTATGGACTTTGAGTAATTTATATACGAAGTCTGACAGTGACAGACCCCTAGCTTGTTTAGACACAAAAACCAGCCTCCAACTCCGATCTATTTCTGACCGCCGAAAATTTTTTTCAATGTCGTCTTTAGAGGAAAAGTCATTTTCCCTTGCACATAGGTACCCCTACCCCGAACCAATCGCGTGCCCTACCAATGAGATTACCCTTTAAGTAGGCAAAGCCAAACTTGGGGTGGTATATCAAAATGTTCGATATTGTCCGTAATACTCTCTAAAAATTCACCAACATTTTCCTGTTAGGAAAAAAATAGTTCAGGAAGGACCCTAAAATTCGAGGCAAATGCTAACCCAGGGGTGGAGCACGTTGGGAGCCATTGTTGCGACCCGTTCGGGGGTATGAGAGGGTTCGAGGAAGATGCAGACATAATTTTAGAATAATTAATTTTATTCAACTTTTAGTACTTTACGAATTCACTTTAATAACTAAACCTGAGGAGCAATAAGAAATCTTAACCCGAATTCAGGTTATCAAATTATGAAAAGTACTTATCTTTTTTTAAATCTCTTTGTATGATCCGGTTTTCAGCCTGATAGCTCATTCAGCTGTAAGGTTTATACCTTCCACTATACCGGTGGATTCTTGTTCTAATATTAATTCTACGATACTCGACCACCACTTGCTAATATTTGAATTTCTTCTACGATCAACTCTTAACCATTATCTCGTTCACTCAACGACTTGCACTTAGACAGAAGATGCATTTGTGTAAAACCAAGTGTTCTCTACGGAAAAAACGGTTATCTCTACGGTTTTTAAACTAATATCACAGTTAAAGAGTACTTTCCCCAAGAGGATTAGAAGCCCGAAGAGAATCCGAAACAAAGTTTCTTCATAAAAAAAGGGGGTGCGTTATGCGGTGTGAATATAACTAAAATTATAAAAATGCAGCTTGGAAGTATAGTTGTGTGTGTCGCGAAACACTGAAAGAGTGATTGATTGACCAGAGGGCGAGCGTCATCAAATCTTAGTCACCCAAGGTTTGTTTAGAAGGGGTGACCCCTTTTAGGAAGGGGTGTGTAAGCGTGTTTCTTTCTCTGTTGGCAACAGGGAGGAAAAGGCCCGAACAGAGAAGGAAATGTAGTTCCACTAGATGTGCGCGTTTCTGAGAACAGACGGCTATGAGCGTGCGCGCGCGATAATACATTTGCTTTTTTATGCATCCTTGTAAATAATAATTAAATGTTTTATTTAAATGGAGAAACACTCAGCCAATATCATTTATTTCGCACTTAGCTTCATACAGTTTGTAAATAAGTTGTGAAGTTCAGTATTGAACATTTTGGCGTCCCCCGGGTGGGCTACGAGTGTTGTAGAAAAGCATTTTGAATATAAGAAAGTAGAACATGGATGCTTTAAAATTGCAGACGCACGCCAGCAAGGACAGCCTTCACGAAGGGTGTAAATCATCTTCAGGAAATTATCGCACGATCCTGTAGATATGAATGCCGTAGAAACTGCATTTGAACAATTAAAGGTAAAAAAAGCGCAAAACTTAAAGAAGTAGAAGATGCAGTTTTAGAATTAATGATCGACAAACTGTACGCAAAGAAGCGTACAATATTGAATTTGAAGCCATTGAAGGTTATGCTGAAGATGATTGCCTGGCAAGTCCGGTGTGAAAAATATCATGAAGACAGATGCTTTGGGACAGAAGGACAACCACAGCCTGATCACACTTTCGTCTTCATCTCTGCGTCTTCCCAAGATTCAGTTCCCAGTTTCTGAGAGTTGACGGATTGGCTGCGTTTCAATGTAAACCAGTTCAAGAGAATCCATGAAGATGAGAGCATTGATGGTGGGGACAAGTTTCAATACCTCATCCAGGCAACAACCCAAAAATCCCGGCCAGGGATATAGTTGAAAGCTGGCGACCCCAACCACAGAAAGGCTTTTGAATACCTAAAAATGCGGTTCGGACAAGAGGATGTCTTGATTCAAGTGTATGTCCGAGAACTCTTAAAGCTGGTTCTACAGAACACCAGAAGTCAAGAAAGTAAATTTGTCTTCGCTGTATGACAAGATTGAGCCCGCTACGCGTCTAGAATCCTTGGGAGTCACCACTAAAGAAAAGTATGCTTCTGCCGTTCATGGTGGAATCCTGTCTTCCCGCCAAATTCTGCGCGCCTGGGAGATACGTTGGCTATTCATCAGATGAATCAGGTAAGAAAGACCTTGATTCTCTTGGTATGAAATTTTTTATCGATAGAGTGTTTCTAGTGAGGACAGAATAAAACTAGCTTAGGAATAGTTTTGACTTGAGAAATTTAATTATAAGAAAAATTAGAAATCTTTCCACTACTGCAACTGCTGCAGATTTATTTAATAGTAACTTTAAAACAGGGAAAGACTTTAAATTTAAGAATAGTAATGATAATTTGTATATTTCTGGTGGAAAACGCATGCCTTCTGGAAAATTGTTGTGAAGCAGTTTATGCTATATGATGTTAAGAAGAATGCTGTGATTAAGAGAGGCGTGTGTTATATTTGTTTAAAAAAGGTCACATGTCACATTCATGTAGATCAGATGTTAAATGCATAATATGCAATAAACGACATTATGCTGTGTTGGCGCTCTAAATTACCTTTTGAGATCGGGTTTGAAACCGAAAGTGCAAGCGTTGAGAATAGCACGACTGCTAGTTCATCTAGCTCTAATGTTTTGGCTAATCAAGCTTGCACTTCTGAAGTTCTTTGCAGACTCTTGTGGTTGTGTTGCAAAACGGAAACCATAAGAGTTTCTAGTAAGAGCTTTTACTGACACCGATTCAAAAATCGTATATTTTAAAAATCCACTACGGAAAAAATTAGCATTTAAAAATGAAGGAGAAGAAGAGTTTATTCATTCTTTGTTTATGGTACAAAACAAAATGTATAGACATAAATGTTATAAAATTTGTTTGACTAATGTTGATAATAATTATACTTGTAACTTAAATGTGTATGACCAAGAAATGATATGTAATGATGTTCCAAGTATCCAGACATGGTCCTTGATAAATGAGTTAAAAAATAGAAAAATTAATTTATCAGATAGAGGTCATAATTTTGGGAAAATAGAAATATTATTAGGAGCAGATGTAGCTGGAAAGCTACTGACTGGAACTATGTTCTATTTAAAAATCTGGTCCCGTAGCAATAAAACTAAATTAGGTTGGACACCCTATATGGGAAAACTTATAGAAATGACACTAAGTTTGATAAAAATCATTTTATGAATGTTACTCCATGTTTGTAAATGATATGTGTATTTCCGATTTGTGGAAGCCTCGATTCTCTTGGTATTACAGATCCCGTAGAAACCAAGACAAAATTAGAATTACAAGAAGAGACACAACCTTCTTCTTCAAAACCATAAGTAAGATTTTAGTGGTCGATATGAGGTAGCTTTTGCCCTGGGTTCTGACAATAAACTCTTATCGTCTATCAAGAAATTAGCTGAAAATAGACTTGAAAGTACTAAAAGAAAATTAATTGCAATGGGTAAATTTGAGGAATACTCAAGATGTTTTTAGAGCTTTGGTTATCGAAAAATCATTGAAGAAGTTAATGAGAAAAAGAAAATTTTGTTCATTATCTCCTCCACATAGCCCGTTATTGGCTAAAGAAAAACAGTACAAGTAAAATAAGACCTGTTTTTGACGCGTCCGCGCGAACGAAGGGTTCTCCTTCAAGCAAATGACTGTCTGGAGAAAGCGTCCTTCAACTTATTGAAGTCATACCGACTATACTTAATCGTTTTAGAAAGTATAAGATTGGGGTTATTTCAGACATTGAAAAGGCTTTCTTACAGATAGGAGTAAGGGAGCAAGATAGAGATTTTTTGAGGTTTATGTGGTATGATAGAGAAAATAGGGACCACATTAAAATCTATCGTCACCGTCGTAGTTTTTGGAGTGACATCCAGTCCTTACTGGGTGCTACATTAAATCACCATTTAGATAATATGCTAGTGGAAACTTTGATAATGTAGCTAAAATTTTGAGAAAATCGTTTTATGTTGACAACTGTGTGACTAGTTTTGAGACCGAAGAACAGCTGCAAAATTTATAGTCGAATCTAAAATATTGTTATCTTCAGCGCATTTAATTTAAGAGGCTGGCAGTCAAACATTTGTATTAATCCTGAAAATTTTCAGAGTTGGAAAGTCAACCTGATAACTTTGAGACTATGGTTTTAGGATTAATTTGGAATCTCAGAGATGATTGTTTATCATGTAAAATTAACTGTCAGAAAAATGAAGGTAAGACTATAACTAAAAGGTCATTGTTATCCATAGCTAATCATATTTTTGATCCGATTGGTTTTACGGCTCCTGTGACTTTAAAACCAAAATTAATTTTACAGGAAATTTGGAAATTAAAATTAAAATGGGACGAAAATCTCCCAGAAAATATTTTAAATCAAGTTAAACAGTGGTTACAGCAACTCCCTATACTTGCAGGTATTAAAATACCTCGATGTTTGAATTTGAGCTCTAATGGAATTAAACAGATAACATTGCATGTGTTTTGTGACGCTAGTAAAAAAGCGTATGCCGCTTGTGTATTTTTGAGGGTAGAATATGAGGAAAATGTTTTTGTGAAACTGATACAGGCAAAAGCGAGGGTAGCTCCTTTGAAAGATATTTCTATCCCCCGTTTGGAGTTATTATCATGCGTACCACTTGAACCCGACTTGCGGCTTCTGTTAAAACGACTTAAACTTGCCAGATGTGTATTTATTATTTGATAGATTTCATGACGGCGTTAGCATGGATACAACGTACCAGAGATTGGGGCGTATTTGTTTTAACAGGGTGAAAAGAAACTGAAACCTTTCGGATGTTAGTAGCTGGGAACACGTGCGCCTTCAGAAAAGAATTTCTGCGATTATTCTTTCGGGGTTGTAGCGCTCTCAGCAGCTATTTATTTAAGATGGTGAGGACCCCTGGTTACGTCCGAAAACCCGGTTCAATGCCCGAGATCAAAACAAGTCCCGATGAAAAATGCGATAAATTTAGAGTTAAGGAAATCTGTTTTGTTAATCCCGCTAAGAGGATTGAGGAGTTTAACTGGCACTGTAAATATTTCATCTTACTTAAAAGTTGTTCGCATGATTGCTTGATATTTCTGCTTCTTTAAAAATGCCAAGAGATGTTTGTAATACTTCGGAAATAACATTTTCTGAATTTGATCATGGAAAATTGTAATTAAATTAATACAAATGGAAAATTTTGAGGGAGTGACGGATGAGAAATTATGACCTTTAAAACCATTTTTAGATCAATTTGGAATTTTGCGTGCTAGAACAAAACTTGGGTTTTCGAAGATACAGATAATTTTAAGTTTCCTATCATTTACCTAAGGAACACCCAGTTGTTCATTTGATGATCGTGCGTAAACATGAGGAACTTATGCATGCAGGTGTATCTATTGTACGAATCATTTTATGTATAGAAAATTTTGGATTTTAAAAAGGAAAATTAATTAGACAAATATCACAAAAAATGCACTAGGGTGCAAAAAAGATTTTCGGCTCAAAAAACGGAAGTGGTACCATCTTCTTTACCGAAAGATAGGTAAGCAACTCTAAAATATTTCAAGTTGTAGAGTTGATCTTGCAGGCCCACTTCTTCTTTATTTAAAAAAGATAAGCGTAAGGGTTGGGTAGTATTATTCACTTGTGCCTGTATTCCGAGCAGTGCATTTTTGAACTTACATTCCTTTCTCTACCGCAGCATTTTTTACAATCTTTAAGAAGATTTATTTCGAGAAGAGTACGACCGACCATTGTTTATTCGGATAATGGAACAAATTTTGTTGGGTCTAATAGCGCACTTAATTCTATTGACTGGGATGTAGTAATGTTCCAAAGCTAATATCCAAAAATAAAAGTGGAAATTTAACCCTCCCAGTGCCGCATGGTGGGGGGGATTTTGGGAAAGAATGATTCAAATGTTAAAACAAATTTTGAGAAAAATGTTAGGTAGAGCTGTTATATTACGAAGAATTAAATACTGTACTATGTGAATGTGAACATGTGATCAATTCTAGACCTTTAACTTACATTTCTGAGGATGTTAATGATTTATCACCATTAACACCAGCCATGTTTTACAAGAAATCGAAACGTCAGATGTAACTGACATAGATTGTCTAGATCATCAAGAAATCAATAAGAGGATTAGGGGACATGTCTCAAACCATTCGGGAACAGCTTAGGAAAAGATTTAGAATTCGAGTACCTAGGCCAACTGAGAGCAAACGCAGCGTCACCGGAAATCAAGACCCTTAACGGTGGGGAGAAGTAGTTGTGGTGGAGGGCCAAGGTTTAAAGAATCTGACTCTGTGGTCTCTTTGCTAGAGTAATTCAACTAATTCCTGGAAAAGATGGACACATTAGAGTCGCTCGAGTCAAAACTGAGACTGGGGAACTGGTCAGACCAGTGCAAAGACTTTACAATCTAGAACTGCAAGAACCAGAAATTAGTTTACCAAAAGATCTGACTGATTCTGTCATTCGCACAAGGAGAGGCAGAAAAGTAACTACTCCGAAGCGTTTGACATATGCCTAAAATGTATTTTGTACAAGTTTTGTTTACTGTTGTATTTTATATGTTGTGTTTGAGTTTTTTTTACAGCAGGAAAACTCAAAGGTGGGAGAATGTCGCGGAAACACTGAAAGAGTGATTGATTGACCAGGAGGGGCGAGCGCCTAATAAATCTTAGTCACCCAAGGAGCGAAGGTGGACTGACCTCTAGAAGGGGTGTAAGCGTAGTTTTCTTTCTCTGTTGGCAACAGGGGAGGAAAAGCGCTCCGAACAGAGAAGATGCGTTTGGAGGAAACAGACGGCTGCGAGCGTGCGCGATATTTCAAGCTTTTATGCATCCTTTTTGTAAATACTTAATAAATGTTTTATTTAAATTGGAGAAACACTCGTACACATCATTTATTTTGCACTTAGTTTACAGTTTGTAAATAAGTTGTGAAGTTCAGTATTGAACAGTGTGTGTTATACGCCGGATTTTACAACACATCCGTTTTAGAAATTCACTTTCTGTTCTTTTTAAATCAGGTGGCGAGGGTTATAAGAATTTTTTTTCTGTATAATCAAAAGCTTAAAGCTAGGATATAGATATCAATAATTTAAAAAACGGTATATAGTCATACAGCATCATGAAATACCCAGAGAAGCGAGTGGGCAACAGCTAGCATGCACACACACATTGAAGTAATGTTAAAGTTATATATATATAACTTCTTGCTAAATGACACTTTCGTATCATCCCACATCACAGTATTTTCGATTATATATTAAGTTAAAAGTAATGTGAATTCGCAAAACTTTTCTGTATTAAGTGTGTACGAATTTTAAAGGTGTATTTCTATTTCTTTTTGGTTATTATATTTGAAATATGTAAAATGTTCTTGTTAGAAAAATACGTCAGACATTTTTTATTTTAGCACAATAAATTTTTAAAGAACATTTTTAATAAACTGTGTGAGGAGTGTTTTTAACTTAAAACCATTTATTATTTTATATAAAATTATTTATTCTTTCTCATATATATATATATATATATATATGCGAGTTTACAGCAATTGTGTGTGTGTGTGAGTATATTTCTCTTTTTATTCATTACAACAATATACTTATAGATTTCCAACGCAACAATGATCAAGAACAATAAAACTAAATAATGTAATTTGATAACTGACTAAAAAGGAAACAATGAATATTAGATTTTTTTTAGTTCATTTGAAAGTTATCTATTGCGAACTGTGCGTCTTTTAGAGTTTTGAGCGAATTTTCAACGTATTATATAATTACTATTTTTACCCCTGTAGTGATCGTTTCGACCATGATGGTTCTTCGTATTCTGGAGGCAAGTCTTTACTTGTTTTTCAGCGTTATTGCAGATTATATTGAAGTTGATCTTGTTTCCTTCTTAGAAATATTGGGCTGTGTATTGGTTGCCGACATGTTGAAAAATTTCATTGGGATTTATTTTGAAAGCGCAGCACAGGTCCAAGAACGTGAAATTATTGCATAACGTGATGATGACAAATTTGAAAGAATTGGAGTCCCGGTAGTACATTCTTCGATGATATTCAAGATGTGCGAGGGACTCGGTATTCAAGCTCAACTTGCTGCTTAATCGACAGGTAAATATGGGTCAGGAAAAAGAAACCTCACCCCATTTCGAAAGTGCATTCTAAAACGATTCTGATGTTTTGTGAGGCACTTAATCTGGATTCAGAACTTACACACTCACCCGGAAGAGAACATCTGTCAGAAAATAAATGAAAGCGTGAGAAGCCTCTTCCGGTAGTGCACTTCGTCAGATTTTTTAAGATTTGTGAGGCTCTAGGACTTGACGTAAAACTGAATGCCAAGATGTAATCTTGCGCTTTTTCGGAACTTTAAGAGAAAATATAATCAAAAGGAAGAATTACCACATCGTACATCTAACTTTTTTGAACAATACCAATCTAAATATTAATTCTGGATTGCCTCCACACGAATAGTTTATCTTTTCAATGTAGTGTAAAGACATTTTCATCGGCATTGAATGCCAACGCCGCTGCATAAAAATTGGGGAGTTTTTCTTATCAATTATATGAGACTTTCTAAAGAATTTTTAACCTAGTTGTATTTGAAAAATTTCACTTCGTTCAGTTGAAGATAATTTTGGACTAATGAGACGATATCATCTTTCAACAAATGCATGAATTATAAATGGCAATCATTCTCTTCTTCTAATGGGGTTAATAATTCACTATCTCTATGAACGGGTCTTTTTCTTGAAGAACATTTCTTTCTAAAAATACGTTGCCACTAATATCATTTTATTATATTAAGAATTATTTTTTTACTTTTTAGTTCGACTCACTATAAAAGCGTGTTTTTTAGTTTTTTTAAACTATAATTTATTTTTCACTTTTTAGTTCGATTTATAATAAAAGCCTGTTTTTTTAGTTTTTAAAACTATCATTTATTCCTTGTTGAATTTATCCTTGAGTTTGATATTTGGAGCCGGAATTACGGCTGCTGGAATTAGTCTTGCTCTTCAATTGATATTAATTACCGGGTCTGAAGGGTATTTATTCTCTTCGTTTACGGGGCCTCGGATGAGTCCCATATCGTTATATTTCAAAGATTCCGTCTCTATAGATACAGGTCTAACTAATAAAAGTGTGTTCAGAAGAAATATTAAATGTCAATCATATTATCACCTTTTAAACATATTGCTATAGTATTAATTCGTATAGTCACTTCTAAACATATTGCTTTATCAAAATAAAAATATATATTTAGCAGCTAGAACATAAATGTATCACCTTTTAAACGTATTGCTATAATGTTAATTCGTATCATCACTTCTAAACGTATTGCTTTATAGAAAATAAAAATATTTAGCAGTTAGAACATAAATTATTTTTGTTCACATGCACGAGTCTTTTTTTTTATTTCCAATTTCAGAAAAACTAGACATATTATGGTAAGAAAGAAAAAAACCCACTTTTTTGTTTTATTTGTATTAATCATAAGCCTATTTGCAGTTTTAGGTTTGACTTTAATCTTTTAGTGACTAAATCTAGAATTAGTCGCCAAATCTGGAAATAGCAAATGGTTTATGCAATTAGTCACCAAATCTGAAAACGATATAATAAATTAGTCGCCAAATCTCGAAATCCTTAAAATCCTTTATTTATGAGAATCCTGATCTGGACAATGAGACAAAATTATGAAATTATTATATTGTCATCGGACCTTGACAAATGTGCAAAATTTCGAATTCATCTGACCTTTTAAAGTGGGTAAAAATCGAGTTCAAAGATTCTATTACATACAAGTGAAACTTATAAAAGCGTGTTAATAAACAATAGAAGAATTTTGAGTTAAAAAAATATTTCCCTTCATTTGATCCATTCCTAAAAAAAACTTACTCGTAGGCTAGTTTATATATTAAATAGTTTTAAAAATGGTTGTAAGACACTATCTCAGGACTTTTTGTATATTTTTCGCCTCATGCTATTTTGTTTTTCAATTATTTAGATATAATCCATCCGGAATAATATCGTAGTACTCTCATGGCGTGGTGCAATAGTTTGGAGAGAGGGTCCTGCTCAGGTGTTGTCCTCACCCTTGACCGAGGCTCAAAATTACGAGGTTCGTCGCCAGTAGCTTTCGTGCAGCTTTGGGTGTGATGTTAACGAACACTTACTCACCCCTTAACTGCCGATTAAAAGTTACGCAATTCGCTCTCCAGTGCAGACGTTTTTCACATAGGCACGCGTATACAGTGCATAGAGGAAAAGAAAAGGCATAAAAAGGCAAATTCTTCTCTTACATAAGAAAATTCTTCTCGAGGTCATTTTATTAAATTGAGCTGAATTCCATTGAGCTGAAAATAGTTTTAAGCTCTTCCTTCATTATTGCATGATGCCAAGAAACCATTATAGCCTCAATAAATTCCCTTTTATTTCATGGGCACCTCATTCGAACAAGAGTTTTCAAACTGTGCCACAAGTTTTCGATAGGATTGAGGTCAAGACCGTTTCCTGGCCAGAACAAGAATTAAATTATCTTAGAACTATACCAGAGTCTTTTGATTACTTTACTGTGGGGGAATGAGCAGAATCTTGCTGAAAAATAAATGAAGCATTGTTGGTAAATAGATCCCTGATAGAAGGTAAAAGTTTGTGTTCTAGAATGGTGTCAATGTATTTTATGGCATTCTGTAACCCATCGATAATATGAAGGTTACCTACCATCTGCTAATATGCCTTGACCAAATCATAAAACTATGTGTGTACTTCACAGTTGCCTGGATGTAGTCAGGGTGTAATATATTCCTCCTATTCTACGTCTTACATATTTTAGACCATCACTACAGAAAAACGATATCTTAGTTTCATCACTCCATATAACTTTTGGTCACTAATCATTTGTCCAATTAACGTGTTCCTTTGCCCTCTGTAGTCTTTTTAGCGCTTCTGTAAATTGAGATAAAGCTTTTTTTTTCGTGAATTTTACCTCTTAGTCTAACAGCTACTAACATTCTCCTGATTGTTTTTGAACTGACAGAAACACCAACAGCATTCAGAAAACTTTTGATGACCACTCACGAGATTCTTTTATCTTGGAAGCATAGCATTTTTGTTCTTTTATCATCAACAAATGTAGTGCACCGTTTTCAGTGTTTTTTTTGTTGTTGTTTTTGTTTTTTTTTTGGTTTAATTTTTTTTATTAAGTTTGTCTCCTGAATTTTAAACAAAACTTTCGCTCTCCAGATGAAGTCACTGAACCACCTACTTGTCTTGCAATTTTAACATAGAAAAATTTGTCACACATCTCTTTCTAAGTGTCCAATCAACTCTTTTATTTAATGTTATTGCTTTTTGACTAAATATCATTGTTTTCCTGGCCTCAACACCGTTTGAAAACTCTTGTCCGAGTGAGGTACCTATGAAATAAAAGGGAATTAATTGAGACTATAATTGTTTTCTGGCATCATGTAATAACGAAGGAAGAGCTTAAAACCACTTTCAACTCAATGAAACATCGATGTGAAGCTATAATAAAAAATAAAGGGTACGTAATAAACTGCTGTCATCAGTAGCTAATGTATATCGATTGTTATTGCAGCATAACTTTTTTTGTATTGCAAATATTAAAATTTTGTTTTTGTATTGAATTTAGTATTAAATTCTCTTTAAAATGATATAAAAGATTTTGCATTTTGTACAACGTAACAATTTCTACAAGCATAATTTAAAAAACGTAAGAATTTTCAAAAGTGTCCACACAATTTTGGGAACCACTATATATCCCATTAATAAAATGGAATTTAGTAAGAAAATGTATACACACTTTAAAACTGGGTGATATGTTAATGCCATAAGTTTTAGATAACCTTGGCTATCGTGTTAGTTTTTAAGAGTTGATATTAGCAGTTTGCATTAGTGTTTCGACGTATTCAACAATTGACAGATGGTGCTGGTGTATTAGGGAAAGTGAGACAATGGCGCAAGTAAGACTGATTTTCGAGCTGCGAAAAAGCATTTTGAAATGGTATTGGAAGTTTGAGAATATCAGTGGAGTGCAACGACATTGGAGGCAACAATATGAAATGGAACCACCAACACGCTTAAGCATTGCTTGCCTTCGCAATAAGATTGAAACAGATGGAACATATATGGAAGTGATGGAGTGTATATGCATAATGGACGATCAGGCACGCCACGAACATCAACAAGCGGAGCGTCTTCTGTTGCAGTAATAGATTCATTCACACAGTCACCTGAAAAATTGACATCACACTGTGCACGTGAAATAAGCGTGAGTAGGGCTAGAATGGATCGTATTTTGCACAGAGCAAAATGGAAAGTTTATGTACAATTGTTACACACACTGAACGAGGACTACCCAGATAGAAGAACTCAGTTTTTTGAATGGTACTTTGCGTAGATTAAAAATGCTGTAAATTTTGTTTCTCAAGTGGTGCGGTCTGATGAGGTACAATTTAAATGAAATGGTACGGTAAACAGGCATAATTGTGTATACTGGGCTCCACGAGATCCACATGTTCATGTTGAGCTAGTAGTCATTTCTCTGGGACTTCACGTTTGGTGTGGGTTATCACCAAGAAAACTTATTGGACCTTTCTTTTTAGAGAGTACAGTTACTTCAAGGGGTTACTTGAAATGTGTTAGGACTTGGACTTAAGTTTTACCGTGCATTCGGGCTTTGTTTGGTGATAATCCTTTTTGCATCCAACTAGATGGAAGCTCCTCCCCACCACCATACAGATGTGCGTGCCTATCTGTATAACGTTGCGCCAGGTCATTGGATTGGACAAAGGGGTTCGACTGAGTACCCTGCACGTTCACTTGATTGAACCCCACGATTTTTATCTGTGGGGTTACCTCAAGAACATGTACAGCAAAAACCCACATACGCTAGAAGAACTGAGCTATAACATAGAAATAGCTAGCCACTCAATTTTGTAGCTACTCTGAGCGATGACACCAACAACGACGACATCATTCTCAAAAATTTTGGAGATGGGTGGATTACAGTTTGATCACACTTTTTGTAACACTTATTGTCACTTTGTCATTTTTATTCATTGTAATATATACCTTTTTCTTCATCAAATTGAGTATATATATTTTTGACCACCCCTGTACATGCCTACAAACTGTACCACCAGTGAATTGCTTTTTTTACTAAGAAAAAAAGAGGATAACTGACTATCCTTACTTATCATCTGCTCTGCAACCTTTTTTACATGGTAAAGGGCTCCCAGTTCCTTGCCCTCCTACAGAATTTTCTATCAGCTTAGACGAGGAGGATGTATCACATAATTCTTTTGAAACATCAACGTCAACATGTGGAGGAAGTATGCACGATAGTGACTTTTGTTTTTGTATGAAACATTTCCAAATAAAATTACCTGGGTTGAACTGAATGATTTGGATCTGTCTCGGGTCAAAGTGGAGATATTAGCCCCAAGACTTCACGACACAAGGGAATCTTCTTGAAAAATATATCTGATGGGCTTCTTTTCGCCCGCGTCATAAAATCTTTCTTTAAAAAAATAACGTCTCGTGTTCTGCTGTAACAATGATGACCTATTAAGAGAATGCTTTGCGCACTAACACAATGAATGGTGACTGTTTATAGACGCTTCAAAACTGACTGTCAGGACGTTTTTGCTGAATAATGAAAACGAACTGTCCCCCATAGTTGTTGCACATACTGTCTATATGAAGATGACTGTCATAATCTGAAACAGGTTTCAGAGGAATATGGTTGCAGATATGCTGATCTGAGGGTAGTGTCTCTATGGATTTGGGGATTTGCAGCCAGAATGTACAAAGTATTCTTGTTTTCTTTGTCAGTGAGACACAGGGGAATCGCTCTACACTTCATCAGAAGAGATTGATCTCTTTCAAGCCTAGAAAAACAAATGTAAAGCACCTATCTCTGGCAAAGCATCATTAAATCATCATTCCACCTTTGCACTTTCTCCGGAATGAAAAATACGAAAACTACTAGGTTCTGGTAGAGAATGTAAAAACCTGCTAATGTTGCGATGAAAGTAACTTCTTATGGTAGCAAAAAAGTAGCTTTTAACCAAATAAATATTTAATGCAATCAGAAGAACTGAATACAGAACATAGTTTTTACGAGTACGTCAACAAAAACTAAGAACACTTATCGAATGACTGGTTAAAAGTACTACCATTCTGCAGTAACTAAATTGCAATACGGAGGGGCGTTTGCCACAAGAGTATGTTGGTTTTATTTTAGGATTTCAGCTGCACTTTAGCATCCCCTTTTCTAAACTCCCACTTGAATTTGTTCCCTGATAACTGAAAGCAGGTTAGTAATGATCCCAGAAAACATTTCCATCAGGACATTGCCAACATGGAAAAACAGAACCAAAGGAATTAATTCACAGCGATTTTGACTTATTACTGTCGTACACGCTCATCAGAAATACAAGCTACAGGCCTAAAGAAATTGAAAGTTCGAAGCATATTTAGGAACTCCCAACATGTATTATAATGTACATACATTTATACACTTTTCTTAACAATGCTTACGCATTACAAAAAACTGCAGCAAATTCAGCATTTTTTTGTTGTTGTTATTGTATTCAGTACACTGAATTCATTATGAATTGACAATTTTCATTTTGGAAGCCGGCACTATTTGAAAATTTGTTCAGTGTTTTTAGTATTCTATAACTGATGCAGCACATATTCAAGAACCAGGGCCGATCCTAGCAAGTGTGCAGCGCGTGCACCACGCGCGGGTGGCCAAAACAAGGGCGAGCGTGGGCCGTATACAGTTAGTTCTATCAATCAAGCAAAAGTTTTTACTAATTTCTCAAAATACAATTTTAATAAGTCGAATAAATATGCTAAATCAAAATAATTCCCAATAGCATAGTGTAGTTTAGGAGAAATAGAATGTTATTGTACAGAGTGTTGGTCCGTGTAGTCCTCTAATGCCTACTCTTTTTACACTCCTTCATTTGGTAGCAAAATTCGTGGCAGAGCCGGCAATCCCGCAAGGAATTTTTTTTTCCTGCTTAGCAGTAGTACTGGCGGCGCGCTGTGAATCGATATTTAACAAAAAAGTCTCAAATCTGATTTTTGTGAAAGTTGCTTTACGAGAAAATATCTAATATAGTTAATATTACCTAAGACATAGAATGTTTCCACATTCAATATGCATTGGGGGAAATTAAAAGTTTTCAATTTAATAATAATCTTACAATTTTGGAAAATTAAACAGAAGAAAGAAGCTATTTTTGTGCCTATTTGCATTTTTAGTAATGTTTCACTTGTTACTCTTATACAGATAGATGAGTTTATAACGTCAACATTAAGTCTTCGTCAAAATATGAAAAATTATCTATGGGGCGGTACATTAGGACTTAGCACGTGAGTTGCCGACACCCTAGGATTGATCCTGTGAAAAACGTATCAACGAATGATGTAATATAATACAACTACAAAAGGTAAATAATCAATTAATCTGTTACATCTATTATAAGCAATTAAATGTGTCTTCTCTTAATTTTTCTTTCTGACTTTAAGGGTGTAAATAAGATATCACGTAGAATAATGGATTTATAATACACGAATGACGACTTAGCTTATGATTCCTAAATTAATTATTAAAATCTTATACATGCATGTCAAACTGCTAGAGCACAAAATCCTTTTTCCATCGTTGCGTAAACGTAGAAAGTTAGGTTCCAGCGCTTAAGTCGATTTCGTCATTTGCCCCGAAGTTCAAAATAATGAGATATATTAGCTGAGTTAAGCAAATCATTTTTTTAATCGGGTAGAGATCGACAAAAAGGTTCAGTGAATACGCAGGTACGTGCCAATTTCCAAAAAAATCTCCTTTGCTTACAATCATCTAAGGAAAAACGAATAACGCGTAGGAAATTTCTAAATACAATCATACAAAAAGAAACGCTTAATGTACAGCTTATTGTACAGTATCCGCTTGAATATTGATTTTAAAATTTTCCACTTTATATTTTGAATCTATTACATAGCGTAGAGAGTTTTCGTATAAAAATTAAATTAGACGCATGCTCGTAGCACATGTTACAAAAAATTTTCAAATAAATAAATAAAACTGGTTACAATAATCATGTTTGATTTTGTTTATATTAATGCAATTTTTTTCAGTATAATATGCCAAATGAAAAGCTCTCGTTAGTATTTTATTTTATATTGCTGTGTACACATCAAGTAATTTCTCTGAAATGTTTGTGGCATTATATTTATGGAAGTAAGACTAGCTGTTAAATTGTGTAACGGTGGCTGTATCAAATTTCATTTACATGTTTTTGCTTAATTTGGAATTATGTTTCTTTTTTTTATTAGAGTTTTGATAATTAATGTTTATTTAAAACTTAGATTGCTTAGAAAAAAAAACCCATTTTACTGCGGAATTTTTTAAAATCATCAGATCTTAATATTGGCAATTTTATGATTCAATGTTTATAAACACTGTAAAAATAAACCATAATTTGTTTGGTCCAGGGGTTTTGTATTTTGTGCCTTATTGCCTTACAAAATGACATCCCTTCCCCAGGCATGATCTGTAACTTTGTCAAACCTTTTTTTGAATAGTTCATATATAAACTTGCTCCATTTTTCACTCTATTTGAGCAATTTTTCACTCTATTTGAGACTGTTCTGGACATAGTAATGATGAGAGCAACATTTACAATGGGAAATTTAGTTTATAACTTTTTTGGGTACTTACGTATTATCGCAACTTATTGGTGACATTTTATGAAACGAAGCACATGGTTGCCAATTCAGCTCGTACGACACATAAAAAATCCGGCTTGCCAACTTGGCGAGTTATTAATAGAGTTGGTGATTGCTGCAATAATACGTAAGTACCCTCTTTTTTTAAAAAAAATAATAATAGGATATTAATTTATTAAATATTCATAAAATATTATAGGATAACATTTATAATTCAAAGTTTGGGAACTAATTTGATATAGGAGCCAAGCGCTGTTTGGTGCGATTAAGGAATCTCGCCAAGCAGGGCTGGTTGTAGAACAATATGGAATTTAAGATTGTGGCTATAATTTAATAGTAATCATAAAATAGAATAATAATCATAACGTATTATGATAATAATTATACATAGTAATACTCATATTATATAATAATTATAAATGTAATAAAAATAATTATTATAAATAAATATAATTATATTATATATACTAATGAGAGAGAGAGAGAGAGATTGTATTTTTATGTTATATTATAAATAAACTAATTACATAATATATATTAAAATTAATAAAGAATATCTATTGAAAAGTGCTGATAATTTGCAATATTCCAAAAGCTGCGAGTTTCTGTAATGAATTTCATCGAACAAAGAACTTTTAAAAATGCTTTATTACAAAGTAAAATAAAGTTAAAAAGCAACAATAATTAAAAGTACATGCCTCATAGTATATAAAAAATATCCTGGTACTCACCAATGAGAAATATCCATATTCGAAAATGGCACAAATCAACAGCTGGCTTGAAAAATGATTGCAACAATCCCAAGCCTAGCCCCAAACTACGTTTACATGCCTCGCTTAAAAATACAGAGTTACATGTGAAAAACCAACTAGGTTCGACCGGCCAATCTCCGTGAAGGAATACTTTCGTATCCTGAAATCACCAATTACAAAAGGTATTATGCCGTAACAATGGTTCATGTGTGTAAAACAAAGATCACAAGGAGAACCGAGCATGTTAACACCATGCAGTGTTGGCGACAGATACCTCATCCACATGGCGGTGACAGACAGTAGAGCATCCTGTCTTTCCGATTGTTGGCCCAACAATGGGATACGTCAACAGGATATCATTGTATGCCTCCATGTTCGTCGATGTCTGTTGGGCCATTTACCCTTGTAAAGATTCCTGTGCTTAGGATTCCCTTGACCCTGAACTACTGGCGCCTCCGGCTACAATGTGTAAATAAACATACTCGACAATGTGCCCATTGACACCAAGTCATATTGCAACATGGCCATCTGTCGATAGCTATGTCTTGGGGTTTCCGCGTAAGTTAGAGGTGTGGGATTATCGGAAGGATATGAGACATTCTATAATTCTTAATATGACTTTTATTAAGAATCTAACTTAAATTACTTAGATAACGAACAAACTTATATTAAGTGAGAATAAACTAAAAGTAAGCCGATTTAATTAACTCAGACCCGCAATAGATCACTTATCAATATAACTAATTAGATCCACCTAATCTCGATTCAATAATTTACTAGCGTTCAGAATATAATCCTCCTACCTTGGTTGAAGACTCAACGATACAGTTACTTTCAGGTAGACTGATGAGCTCGAGTGCAATAGTATGCACCTTGTAAGATTAGCGAGGGTGGGCGTCTACGTGATTCCTGAGTAGGCCGTCTAATTACACTTCCACCTTTTCCGAACTAAGCTTTCTCTAAATTGCCATCTTTGCTCACTAAACTTTCTACCCTTTTTTAAAAGGTTATCTTATTTGCTTTTTTGCTTCTTTTTACTTTGATTTGGGTTGGAAAAGTTTTGCCATTAATCGTGGCCGTCAAAGAACGTAGGAGTTATGTTAGAAGAAGAACGCGAGAGATGTCACAATATTCTCAGGTGAGTTTCACTACAATCTGAACAGTAATGAAGAAGGCATGCTGAGCAGACGTTGCAGAAGAAAACGCCTTCCATAAGAATGTCTCATCTAGCGTCATACTGTACGAATGCATATAGCATTATGGCCTGAAACGCTCATGGGCAATTCTGTATTCTCCAAATTGCACAGAACCTGAACAGTGAACTCTACATCAAAGTTGTGAAACACGAAAGCCTTAACACTCCTGCAACGCATTCCCGGAACTGTATTACAACAAAGTGTCCTTCCACATATTGCTCGTAATATATAAGTCTTCTTCAGAACTCGACAGATTTCGCGATACGAAAGAACACCTTTCTCGTAGGCTGATCATGCGGTCCTATTCAAACTCCGTTGATTGCTTTATGTTTTTGGAAAAGTATCTTGACCAATTTTTACTGCTGTAAAACTCAGTTCAACGTACCTCCAGAGTGTTTCTTATTGCTTACTTGAAAGTTTAAAAGCAGTTTTATAGAGCTTTTTAGTGGTTGTTTCTTAGTCCATATGAGTATGATCGCTTTTCAAATCAAATCCTGTGAATATCCTAAGTTGTTTTGCATTTCTTTTGCAAGTATTGCTTAATTTTCAAGACTTCCATATTGCTGCAATTTTAAATAAAAGTAGTGCAGTGCTTCTCGAACTTTCAATTTTCAATCAAAATTTTCATCAACCCCCCATACAATAACAATGTACTGAATCCAATAATAATGTACTTTGACGAAAAGCTACAATACGACTTTAATCATAAACTATACAAATTATCAAGATAAGTATTAAATGTTGTATATAACAAACCCATGGAAGACAATAGTAATTATTAAACTTCTTTTCAATTTAGTATTGATAAATTAATTATAAAAAAAAATGTATTACTGATAAATTTATAAGCATATTACTCGTAAATCAATGTAAATGTGTATTTAGTTTTTATTATGTCAAAATGTTGCTGTTTTTATTTAAAATCTTTTATTCTGTCACCCATCCGGTATAGGGGTTAGCGACACTGATTATAGTGCCGTTGGACCAGGGTTCGAATCCCGGAGAAGACATGGATGTTTGTAAATGTATAGTGCCTTCGCGGCATGGGGGTACTTTAAATAGCCATCGAGCCGCTATTCCTCTCGTGAGGTTAGTGGAAAGGAAAGAAAGGTGGGAGGCCCTGACCACCCACAGGGTGTTCTTTTTCAAAATTGGGGTGAAACCGAGCTAAATCGATCTGTCATTTGTATGGTGTTCAAAGCTACGGCTAACGACAGGCGTCACTTAGCCCTTTGACATGATGAATTTCGTGGGCCTTGATCTGCTCACCCCCCCCTCCACTTAGAAATATCACCCCCCCTAGGGATTGCCCCACCGTTTGAGAAACCCTGCAGTAGTGTTTTAGTACAAGTAACCATATATTATTTATGCATTACTGAAACTGATATTACAAACACTTATTTATGGACAGCAGATGATACAGATGAGACTCCAAAATCGCACTTGAAAGAACTTGAACCCTTTAAGCTACCAAAGAAGCCTGATGATGAGATTTGCCCTGCCTCCAAGTTAACTACTAAAAAACCTACTGCAGTAAGTTTTTGAGTTATTTATAACTATTTTGCTTGAATTCTCTACACTGCGTAGGGATTGTTATTAACTTTTTTCCCTCTAATACTTCTAATAATTTCCTCTTCATATGATCATATCTCATTGTGAATTGTACGGTTTTCTTCTATAAAATTGCTACAAAAAAAAGTTTACTTAAATAAAGTCTCTTAATATTAGGCTTTTAAATTATCAATGCAAGCGTCATTTTCAACTGAAATGGTGGTAGGCAAAATATCTTTAGTGAATACGGTCAACTTAATCTATGCTTTAATTAAAAGCAAATAGTCTAAAATAAAATTATATTCTTATTTGGCTTAATTATTGTATAATAAGTACCAAAAAATTCGTACTATTCACACATAGAGAGAGAGAGAAGACTGTTCATAAAATATATTAATATTATTAAAGAGAGAATATTGAAGAATTTGAGGATTATATATATATATATATATATATATATATATATATATAATAACAAAATAAAGCTTTTTTGTCAATATTTTAATATTCAATCTATTTAGCTTTAGTTCAAATCCCAGCTCACAATTATTATTTGGTAAAAATAATTGCCTAGTAATCTTTAAAAATTGTATACTATTAAATAATAATTCTTGTCTAAAGAGCAGATTAGTGGAAATAGATGGGTCTACCTTAATTTGATCGTAGCTTCAATACTATGAAGAGGCGTCTGGGCACGCATGCAATGGTATGCACCTTGACCTAATGGCTTAATCTTCAAGGTAACTTCTTCTGGCTGTCAATTCACGCTTGTATCACAATCGCTCACATAACATTTTCCAAACTGCCATATGACTTAGTGCAGTGCTTCTCAAACTTCCAATACTGGCGCCCCTTTTTCAATCACAATTTTTATCGCGCCCCCTTATAACATTAATAATGTACTGAATGCAATAATAATGCACTTTGACGCTAAAAGCTACTATACGCGATCTTAATTATAAAACCATACAAATTAATAACATAAGTATTAAATTTTGTATACGTTAATTTTAAGCAAAAAAAAAAAATTAAAAAATTAAGTAATAGGATAATTATTATGTTATTTTTCCTTTCTCTCTCTATATATAATTTTTAAATTGAACATATTGCAAAATGCGGTGGCTGCTTAGAAGACAAAATATATATATCAGCTAAATATAGAAAAAGAACTCAAAGAGTCAATTTCTAATCATAAGCATTTCTTATAAAAACTTTGCTTTGCAAGACAAGCCCATAGAAGTCGTTAATACTTATTAAACTTGTTCTTAATTTAGTATTAATTAGTTATAAAATACTCTGTGCAGCACACACACACACTGATGCATTAAAAGTATACCGGCTGAAGTGCCCGCTCTTTGCACTAGTTCATTTATAAGAAAGTAAAAGTAAGTGATAAAATAGCTGAATTGTAAGGAGAGTAAAGCCAAGAAGTGCGCGACAATGTTTGCAAAAATGTAAAATGATTTTTTTTAAAATGATTGCTCAAATAATAATTAGTTTTAAGCGAATTGTAATTTTAAGCTTCACAGAATTAGCATTTATAATTGACGTTAAGTAGTGAACAATAATATAAAATTCCGATGAAGACTAAATTGTATTATTTTTAATATTTAAAGCGAAAAGATTTCAACCAGGGAGCAGGCGCTCACTCGATACGGTCAAGCGGGGTTATTGAGTCAACCCAATTTTATATATATATATATATAATTATTTTATTGTACACGATACAAATCGTGATTCTAGTGAATAATTTAATTGAGAGAAAGTAACTTACCTATACTTTCAATGACTTTTCAATTTTTCTTTGGTAACAAACAGTTTTGCCAGAATTAACGATTTTGTGATCTGTGTGTCCCGCGCGACCACTTTCGGGTAAAAAGTGTATTCATTATGATATTGTTACTGCTAAAAAACGTTT
This sequence comes from Trichonephila inaurata madagascariensis, assembly GCA_019973955.1. Lineage (NCBI taxonomy): Eukaryota > Metazoa > Arthropoda > Arachnida > Araneae > Nephilidae > Trichonephila > Trichonephila inaurata. The sequence continues at coordinate 4,458 of BMAV01023249.1, read as the reverse complement.
TTCGTTATGCTTTATATGTTTGAGAATACTTATATAAAAATAAGTCTTGGCCAAGTAATCCTTCAAAGAGCTCTCCGTGGTTTTCCAAATATCATAAAACTCTTTTGCATGAAAAAGAGCGCAACGGAGAAATACATTACTTACAACTTCCTTGAATGAGAAACAAACACTTAAGAGAGGGGTCATAACTAACTGTTCCAATAACTTAGAAGATCAAACAGATTATCTGCAAAAACAGATTACAGCTATAATGTGCAGTATTTCAAAAATAATCACAGCGATGAATTTCTTATGTTCCTAAATTTTTTCGATTCTGGGTCTGGGATCTGTTTTTTCTCAGAAAGAACAGATGTTAGATTTAAAAAGAAAACGTAATAAAAAATCTCTCATCATGGGATTACAGCATATCAAATAAAAAATTTTTTTTATTTGGTTATAAGATCAAAGATAGCTAATTAGGTATTGAAAAAGTTTTTATTTTTTAGAGAGATGACTTAATATCGCCTATAAATTATATCAGAGTAAAGGTGCACTTTTCATTATGTCTGAAAGTATTTTGTTTTAATTCATTCCAGTAATTTAATTATTTTTTAAATCTTTTATTTTCGATATGCTCGCGCCCCTCGTAAGTTATCACGCGCCCCCAGAGTCTTTGAGAAACACTGACTTAGTGAAACTTCTGTTATTTAAAAGCTATCTCATTTGCACTTCCTCTTAACGTTTCGCTTCTTGGGTTTTGGTTGGAAAAGAGTTGCCATTAATCTTGGCCCCCAAAGAACCCAGAGGACATGTTAAAGAAAAGGTGTGTGAGCCCGTCACAAACTTTGTGAGTGACTTCGATACATTAAAACTTGCCCATTATTTAAAAAAATTTACTATGAATTGAAATATTTTTTGGAATTAAATTTAATAAAATATTTTGAGTTGGAAATCAACGAAAGCATTTCCCTCTGTGTGATATCATGTCAAGAATATCAATGCAGCAGAAGAGTATAACACGAGAATTCTGAACAGATACGATAAATATTTAAATGCAGAAAGGAATTACGTAGAGAGGTGAAGGAAGGTTCAAAAAAATAACAGAACTGATTTTTTTCTATAAAAATAATCGCGTTTGTCATTTTGTTTAAATGATCGGTCTATCTTTTCGGACTGAGCCTCATATATTGTTTCGCTTTCTTTTCAGTAAATTAATAGATTTTTATACAATATTTTCTTTTTCATGTACTCCACCCACTTAGTGTTATCATCCCCTGCCAGGAGATGTGCTCCACAAGTTGAAATTCACTGACTTAATCCTTCCTAACTTATCTCATTTTTACATGGATCCATATTTCTAAGTCTAAATAGCAATAAGTGATAAGTAAGTCGTAATATTTATGAAAAAAAGAAATAGTAATCAAGAATATATATAAACAGAAAAGCTTATATTTATATTTCTAATTTTTAAGAGTAACTGTGAAAAACCACAATGAAACTTTATCTGTACGAACACATATGAATGCAGCAACATTTTTCCATCTGAAAATTTTGAGTTGACGTCCCTGTTCTTCGTAATTAAGACAAGATGGCATTAAAAATCTTTTACTATATATGCTTCTATTGATACTAGTTTTAGTGTCGCTTAAATAATCGCTGATGATTTTTACAGATGTTTTCTTTTTTAAATGAATTTTTATTTACTATTAAAAATGAATTTTCAAATACATGAATGCTTATTTCTCACAGTACTATAGCAAAAAAACCACCACAACTACTACTACCCCTGATTACTCAACAACTCAAAAAGTAAGCGTTGGGAAAAAAGTACTGTCAGCTTTGACTCTTAAAAAGGATGAAGATAATGGATACCAATTCCCAAAACAAGCTTCTCTTGATACGTACATGAACTGGAAGCCTTCTGTGGGCAATTGGTCCACTTATGGCATACACATAGAAATTCCTTTTACGGATGTCACATTTATGAAAATTCTAGTCGCAGAAATTTCATTAATTGTGATCCTTGTGTTTGCATTGCAATATTATCTTACGGTAAGCTATTTTTCTTTTCATGTGCTCTTTTATATAGTAACAAAAAAAAAGATCTAAGTTTGTTTCGAATGGAATTATGCTTTTAAGAAAATTGGGTTCGCTTCGTTTTGAGAGTATTCCAGACAAGAAAGAAATAAAATAAAAAAAAAGAAATGATTAATCAAATAGTTTTTGTTGTACTGTATTTGTAACAAAATTTAATTTAACTTAGATGGTAAGAAAAATATTTTATCGAAGGTTTATACGAACAATTAATAAAAAAACCCTTTCATGCTTTGTTTAAATACTGTTTTATCATTTATAAAAAAAATACTTTTAAATCCTTTTCGGCTCAATATGAATAATACCTAGTTACATAGTATCTTAATACTAATATTGAATGAATAAATATCATTTGGCTTAGTTCCTTAAGGAAAAACTCAAACTGAATAAAAAACTCAACTTTATAGTTATCTGTAAGAAAAGTACTCTCTATTTCGAAAAAGTAATATATATTTCAAGCCCCCCCCCTTTTTTTTTCATTTTATTCTTCTTAAAGCAATTAATAAAAAATTGATTATGAAATAAGCATGGAATTTTAAATGGTTCATTTTGCATACCTGTTTTAATTTAGGTCAAATAGAATGATTGCTTACTATTGTAGCAATTATGTATAATAGTAAAAGTTTGAGAGTATTTCAGAGATATTAAACAGAACTATGTTCTTATCGTTTTGAAAACAAAGTGCTCTTAATAAAATGTGAAGTAGAGTTTAATAGCTTTTAAAAACTACTAAAAAAACCTCAACGAATTAATTACACATTTTACATGATTAAATTGAAACGAGAATAAAAAGCAGTGGAAATAAAAAAAACTACAATAAAAAAATATTTAACGTCCAATACAGTCTTGAATTGAGCGCAACATTTGCTTTATCTATATATAGTATATTTTAGTCAACACAATTCGAAAATATTTAAAAAAGATTTTTTCTACTTAACTTTTATTTATATCTAAACTAGTTGGTATACCTGTTCTTCGCAAGAATGAATTGAAAAATAAAATAAAAGAGATTAAAGGAAAAAGAAATTTTTTTATGCGTTAAATTTAAGTGTATTGCAAATTAAACAAAAAAAAGGGGGGGGTTTAATATATCCTGCTCAACAAAAACCCCTAGCCAAATTTGAAACTGTAGGTTAATGGTTAAAAAAAGGAACGATAACGTTACCGTAAACCAGTGCGATGTTTTTGAAACCCCCTTTTTTATCGGATCTCTACTCAAAAAGTTATACGCTTTCAAAATTTTTCGTTATAGGTTTAGTTTTTATAAAGGGGAATTTTTTTTTTTATGAAAAACGCTCTCGAAACCCTTTTTGGGATGTAAATTTTCTAAAAAACCTCTTTAGGGATCTCTACTCCATGAAAAAAACTGAAACTAAAGGGGCAAACAGTTTATGGGGGGTCACGGTCTACCCCACCCCAGTATAGGGACCATTGGGTGCTGAGGTGCATGAGCAGATGTTTCGATCAGGTGGTGGGTCTGAAGCGAAACCCCCGTTTTTTAGTAACAAGCTTGGTATTCTTTATCAACCCACGCAGTAGGGATGAAAGGTTGCGAATTGCCCCCGGGGAAAAAAGAAACCCGGGCCTCTGGGGGAAAGCGCGATACGCTACCACTCGAACACTGGGCCTCCCCGAAAGAGAAACATGCCAGCTAAACAAGTTAAGTTTAATAGTTCGCAAAAAATTTTTTTTATTTATAAGCCCATCTTACCCCCCCCAAAATCCCCCTTTGGGGGTTCAATTTTCATAAAAGCCTTTTTTTTAATGGTTCTCTACTCCTTGAAAAGATTATACCATTCAAATTTGAAACATGCGGTCTAAAAATTAAATCTATAACGGAAATTAACCCTTTTCAAACACTTTGGGGGGATTCTGGGAAAAAACCTTTTTGTAATTGCTTACTCCATAAAAAAGGGAAAATGTCTCCAAAATTTTTAGTCTGAAGGTCTAATAGTTCAAAAAAAAGGGAAAATTTATCTTTTAAGGGCCATTAACCCCTTTGGGGTCTATTTTTGAAAACTTTTTTGGGCGGGAAACACTACTCTATGAAAAGGCCTGCCTCGATGCAGGTCTTATAGTTCAAAAAGGGGAAAATTTTTTAATAACAGCACTTAACCCTCAAAATATCCTTGGTTTCACAAAGCCAATTAGAGGATCTTTCTCCACGAAAGGGAAAATCCTGCCAAATTTCAAGTCTGTGGTCTAATAATCCAAAAAAGGGGAAAGTATTTATCCTCAACACCAGATAAGCCTTTGCACCATCCTTTGAAGTCGATTTTCAAAACCACTTTTTTGTAGCGGATCTCTACCCCATGAAAAACAACCTTTTTAAATTTCCCGATATTGTACGTCTTATAATTTAAAAAGGGAAAATAATTACTGAAT
>BMAV01023248.1:15146-38715 GCA_019973955.1 Trichonephila inaurata madagascariensis | reverse complement strand
ATGCTTTCGTCATCCTTTACGTACATAATACTCTCCCTCATTTCAGAATTTCATGTCTCTCAGATGATTTTTCGTGAAGTTATGGCAATAAACCCACCTGTTGCTTTTTTGCACACCAGTGTAGATAAAAATCTCCAAATCCAAAGTGGCCCTCCCATACTACACTTGAGCCGTTTAAATCTTGTTAATAGTATCGGTTTTGTATTAAATAGGATTTTCAAAAATTCATTTTCCCTTTGTTATAACAATATTAGTATAGTATATTTTTCACATTTGATGTTCAGGATGCACGATACTAAGGCCCTAGGCTAATAGCCTTTTAATTGTTTTTGTTAAAATATATTTTAGAATTATACCACATTCAGTTTTGTATACCAGTTTTTTCAATTGTTTGTTCAGAGAACTGCTACAAAAACTTTGCACACATACATATTTTTTTTTGTGTAGTGGTATCTTCAATAAGCCAATAACAGCCTCCGTACAGAGATGATCACTTTTGTCTAGTGGTTATGTTACTCGGCTACAGAACTGAGCATTGCGGATTATATCCTCCAGATTTGCACCACCACAGTTGTTTCTATTCTGAGAGTTGTTACAGTAGCATCGTGTACTCATGTAATGATTAGTAGATGTTTTGTTGCTTAATGTTATTTAGCAATATTTCAACCTTTGATTTAGTTAATGTTTTAAACTACATAAATTGAAATGAAATGTTTTAAGGTGTAAAGTGACGTTTTAAAAATTTTACTTTTCAAAAAGTAAATAAGATTTTGAAACAGTTTTTTTTTGTTATGTTCTACCTATGACAGTGAGAAATACTTGAGCAGATTAGACTGGTAACAATAAAAATTGTTCCACTGTTGAGGGTAGATCTATTTTTAGAACAGTGTTTGGGTTTGCACTTTTAGCGACAGAGAAAAGAAGCCAAATCACAGCATCAGTTCATTTTTGTTGTTAGATTTCTGTCTAATATGGTAACAATAATTCACCAACTTGGTGACAAATGAAAATGTGCACTAAATTAGGATCATACTTAATATTTGTTACTGACCATATGAGTATTTGTTTAGTGATTGAAATTGGTGGTTATTAAACTTATGAAATAATTAAAGCATTTTCATTTACACATACTAGGCTAGAAAATGATTTTTAAATCACTGTTTTATTGCAAAATCAAATATAAATGGTATTTTCAACTTCCTGTGGGTACAAATTTTGCCAAGCAGACACTTTTGACAACAATCAATTAGGGAAAGAAAAAAATAGTTGCAGTTACTGATATTTCCTTTGAGACTGATAGCAATATTTATCAAATTATTATCTACTAGCTGCATGGCCTGGCATTGCACGGGCTTTCTCTACTTTTATAAATTTTCCCTTTCCTTCACAAAATCAGCACTTCTAATACTCCTTTTCAAAATGACTTCCACCCCCTCCCCTCCTCCGATTAGCCTAGCGTTGCTTGGGCTTTTACTGAGTGTATAACTTAAAATTCCCTGTTTCGAAATTTTTTCGCTTCTTTTCTTTGTCAGACAGGTTTATTCCCCCCCTTTCGCATTGCATGAAAATTTTTATATGCATAACATATTGTCATGGAAATTCCCTTTCCCCTCTCGCTATCAGAGCTGTCGAGAATTTGCAACTTTTTAGGCGTCGGAAGCAAAAATGTACCTTTTTAAAAATAGTTGTATGTTGAAAACAGTAGAAATTCTTATAATTACAAAATTTTGCAACTGCATAAAATGTTGAATTAAAATTGTGAGCATTTTTTGAAATGTTCGATACACAGGAAAAAAGTTTCATACAATTATTTTTATAATTGAAGAAGTTATAAAAGCTTTAAATTTGATAAGTAGTTATTAAATATTTAAAATTTGAGTATTTTTTAAAAATTTGATAAAAAAAATCATAAAAAAATGTGAGAATAACATCATCAGCATTGGCATGACAGCCCTTTGTGGGCCTGAGCCTTCCTCAGAAGTTTTTCCCATTCTGCCCTTCTCCCAGCAATTGATCTCCAGTTCTTCACTTTTAGAATGGCAAAGTCCTCATCCATACAATCTTTCCATCTCTTTTTGAGCTTTCCCTTTGGTCTTTTACCAGAGGGAGTTGCATTAAAAGTTTTCAATGTTCTTCGTTCTGGGCTCATTCTTACTATATGCCCTGCCCATCTCATTCTACTTCGTTTTATGGACTTAATAATATCATCACTATTAAAAATCTTATAAATTTCAAAATTATATCTTTTTTTTCCAACTGTTATTATCGAGAACAGCACTGAATTTGGGTCGCAGGACCTTCCTTTCAAAAGTCGCCAAGATCTTTTCTTTTTTTTTTTTTGTCAAGGTCCATGTCTCTGAGCCATGTCAGAACTGATTTAGTCAGTACCTAATACAACAGGATTTTTGTCTTTCTTTTTATTAAGTGAGACTTCAGTAATGATCTTAAACCAAAGAAATAGTGATTAGCTGCAATAATTCTCTGTCTGATTTCAGGATTAATGTCATTTTGGTTATTTATTTCTGATTGTAAATAGGTAAAATTTTTAAAGGAGCCTATTTCAAACCAATTAGGGATGGTTTCCAACCTACCATAATACATATATCTTGCCTTCTCCATATTCACTCTTAGGTTCATTTATCGAGCAGATCTCCCCAGTGCCAGAAAGCTTTCACCCAATGCAGCTCTAGACCTTTGGGATAATGTCCACATCATTGGCATATGCCAAAATATGTATAGATTTACTAAATATAGTATATGTAGCATTTATTCCAGCTTTCCTGATCACCCTCTCTAGTGCTATGTTAAACAGAAGACATGCCAATGCATCTCCCTGTCTAACTCCATTATAAATTTCAAACAATATAAACAACCCCCTTGAATTCGCCCTATTGAGAAGGTCTCAGTGACTGTGAACATTATAAGATTAATTTTGATGAGACATTATAATCAGATTGGGTCTTCAAAAGCTCAGTCCTATTAGTACTATCATATGCTGCTTTAAAGTCTACAAATAAATTATGGGTCTCAATACCAAATTCCCTGCATTTCTCCTGTCTTAAGATGAAGATTTGGTCAACTGTAGACCTGCCTTTTTGAAAGCCACACTGATAATTCCCAATGACGCTGTCTACAATAGGAGACAGACAATCAATTAGGATATTTAAAAAATTTTTATATTCAATGCATAAAAGATTTATTCTGCTATAATTTTGACAATTCAGTTTGTCACCCTTTTTTTACAAATTGGGCATAAAATACTCAATTTCCATTCTATGACATATATAATGGAATTCAGAATAACTATGACATAAATATTCTGAATAACCACATAAATTACAACTTAGAACAAAGATATAACTATTAATTCATTCCCATATTCTTTTAGTTGGAAATTAAATGAGATTGTGATAAATATCAACTATAGAAAATTTCTGGGATTATATTTTTATATCAATTATAAAGAAAGAGATGAAAGAAATTTTTTTTTTGAATACTTATGTATTGTACTGTTGATCAATACCGTTGAATAAAAAGAACATTACAGAGTGCCACAATATTAAGCTAATAGTGTATAACTGTTTGTATGCTTAATCAAACACACAATAATCTTGATTGTGCATGTTAAAAAATAGTGACATTGTTTATAATTTATAATATTCTTTTTTTTTTTTTGGCGAAAAATTATGACATTTGGAATCTATTTTCTATGGCAAGTTGGCTCAGTTGCTGTGAGGTAGTGTACCCTAGTTGTGAGTTGATAGATTTTCTGGATGCAAAAATCATATGCAGGCATATAATATGATTATGTGGCATGTAAAAGTTGTCTTGAGTATCTTATTTATCTTTGGTACTCTCGTCAAAATTAAATCATAGCAATCTTTACCATCCAACATGAGTTTGAATTGAATAAAAATCAAAAGTCACAATTTGGTAGTGGAAGCTGCCACCAAAATGAAATGGCTTCCATTCTTGGGGACTTGCTGTGTCTGCAAATGGCTTAACTGCCAAAATGTAGCCCATTTGAAAATAAATATTCTATGGAAAAGAACATAGTGGGGTATTCCCCAAAATATGGTCTTATTCATGAGAATAATGTGGTTTAATATGAAATTTTTTATGCTAATCTTTTGTAAATTCATCTATCTATGAGAAAACAGACTTTGTTGTGATTTTGAAGACCTCCTGAATAAGGTAGTTACAAGAGTTTTCATTTATTTAAAATAATTTCTTTATTATTATTATTATTTAAATACAGTATTTAATTTGCCTAAATCTTTGCTAATTTGTATATGCACATGTGCAGAAACTATGGCAGGGTGGCCAAATTGGTCAACAATATATTTAAACATTGAAACTTGTTATGATTGGAAATCAATATTTAAAGTTCCAAAAATTTCATTTATTGGAAAATTTGTTGTGGGAAAAAGTAAAAGTTAGTGATGAGAATTTGGGCAAACCTTATAAGAGTGTTTCATGTTGTTTCTAAATTTTTATCTTCTTATTGTAGTCTGTAGTATTTTCAACTGAAGTTAAATTTCAGTATGTTCTCATCTATAAGTGTGTGTATATGCACACACATTTAAACACTTACTTTGAAAAATTAAGCATAAAGTTGCAATATATATATAAGAGAAATTGACAAATGCAGTTTTGATTGACAGGAAATGCAGCAGATAATTAGCAAATGTATTAATACATGAAATAAAAGAATTTTATACAAAGATGAAATAAATATTGAAGATGAAGTCATATTGGAGTTACCACAAAATATAACATCAAAAACAAATAAAATGATTAATAGGTTATATGACCACTTCTCATGCTCTTACAAAATTTATAGCATGTGACTATATGCTTTCCTCAAGGTGATCCATCATTGCAAGTTCTAGCAACACTTTTTCTCTTATCAAGCAGTTTGCTACTCTTGTAAAGTAGTTGGGGCCGGAAATCTGTAGACATGGCACAACCATGTTTCAATGGCACAAAGTTTTCAGTAAGATTAAGATTGAACACAAGTATACATATCAATCCATAAGCACAATCCTGTTGGCCTTTAGGTAATTGATGACAGTATCAGCTTTATGGGGAAGAGCATTAACAAAAGCAGAACTAATTGCTACTGTATACAATATTGGAGTAGGTTTTAGAACTTCATCCCATGCGATATCCCATTGAAATCCATGCCCACACCATAGTGCTTCCTCTTTGGAATGTGTGCGGCTCCATGGTATTTTGGGGTCAATTGTGTGTGCCTTGTTCTCAGCAAACCCTTATGTGCCCACAGCAGCCTAGTGGTTATGGTCACGAACACATGGCAAGAGTGTTATGAGTTAGAGTCCTGGTGCCGCTAAGGACCCACCTTGTAGAAGGGGTCAATGGATGTTGAATTTGTTGTCCTCTAATGATGTGGTGTGTAAGTCAGGAGAAAGGGGTGTCAGCTCGGATATCATTATCATCGTTTGATTGAGGTTCAAAATTATGAGGTCCATTGCCAATCTCTTGTGTTGCTTTGTAGTTCAACATTAACATAACTCACTCACACCAGACCTTTACACACTTGTTATCTGGCTTCAGAGCAAATCTTGACTTTTCTGTAAACTTAACTTTGGCCCAATCAGGCACGGTCCAATTCACATATTGCTGACACCACTTTAATCATGCTTCTCTGGATTGGATGGATAGAGGATCACAAATCTGTGATACCCAAGTATACAGTCCATTCTTGCGTAGCTTTTGGCACATAGTAGTGGCTAATATGGTCTTTCCAATGGATGCTGCAATCATATTGCAATGTGTAGATCACTCTCCAATTCTGCATGCCTATTACAAGATATAGATCTACCATGTGGATTCATAACCTTTGGGTGATTGGCCACATTTTCAGACAACTATTTTGAATTATTTTTATAGTGAAATGGTGAATGCTGAGGAAAAAAGCAATATCTCTGATTGATTATTTTGCTTCAAGATGTTTGACATAAGTGAACTAGTGCTCACTTGTCATTCATCTTCTGAAAACCGTGGAAATCTGTCTGTCTTGAAAACTAATTATGTAAAATTTCAAAACACTTTTTATCAGCACTAGTATGTAACTTCTCTACAATGTTAGCTTCTTGTAAGACTGCTTTATATATATATATATATATATCAATCTGTCAAATTGAATATATATATATATTCAATCTGTCAAATTCAGGTTACCTTCAAATTTTTCTCTCAATACTTAACTTTTGATAGTGAGTCTGTATACATATTTTTGTGACCTTGCTTGTTATTATTATTGAAGTTTTACTAGATAGCCCATTGTTTCTAGTTTTTAAATATAAGCTAGGTCCTTATGTATCCTTTTCTTATTCACATACTGAAATATTTAAGAGAAATTGAATTACAGTATATTGAATGTATTTTGTTATATTCTGTCTATATTGTGTATTTTATTAAAAAAAATTTTATTTCTGTTTATTTCTTATGTTTGTTCTATTTAAGTTGGAATGTGTATAATTTCAGAATCATATTTAATTAGTTTGTTCCATGATAAGATTTCAAAATGTTATATAATATTTTAATCAGAACTGTTGCTGTCTTAACAATGTATATGTATATAGATAATCAATGTGTGAAAAATAATTTTCAGAATGTCATCATGAAAATGAAATTAAACCAAAAGATCCAATCCGTTGCAGGGAATGTGGCTACAGAATAATGTACAAAAAGAGAACAAAAAGATGTATCCTTTGCAACTGCTTATTATTTGAGTAATTTAATCTTCAAATGTACAAATTTTTTTTTATGGCAGTATGTTAATTGGTATGTCTCAACTTTTTTCACAAAGAACATTTTCTTTGTATAAGTAAGTGAATGTTATCCAATTAATGACAGTTGATGTGAATACTCTTAAATTTGAGTGCATCTAATATGATTGATTTTGTTATAGAATCATAAAATTACAGAATCATGGTGAAAATTACAAATGTATACTTTTAAATTTAATTGAAAGATTATTCTTTTTTTAGAGAGTAGATAGTTTCTTTTAATTCAAAGTGAACATTTGTAGGACATCCCAAATATAAAATTGTTATGTTAAGTTGTTCTCCCCAATACATAGCATAACTACATTGTGAAAAACAATGGTATTGGGAATGAAACATGCTACTTTTTTTTATTAGCACTTTAACCATTTTGTTGTTGTTGTAGTTTTAGTTTATATTTTAAAAAATTAACAAAATATGCAGAATACAATATTTGAAAATGCAATTTAATTATTTGTTTTATGATATTCTATTTAACAGCACACATTTATTCCTTAACTAATATTTCAGTGGTAGTTTTTGATGCAAGATGAAAGAAAGCGATGAAGAAATTGTAAATAGACTGATTGTAGATGAAGTTTGTGTTCTTGTGAAAAACTTTTTAATAAAAATAACCATTAATTAAATATATATTTTTATGTACATTTATTTAGTATCTGATATTATATATTGCAACTACTAAATGGCCAAAAGCCCTCGTGTAGCTAAACAGTGCGACATTAATAATCAATCAGGCAACTACTAAATGAATTATTGCTCTTAGCTGCATTTTTTCCCCCTCCTGCTCTTTGGTTCAGTGTTTAAAATCTACTTTTTGTCTTTTTTTGAAGTTAATTTTGAAAGAGATTTCTTCTAGCATTAATAAAAAATTAATTTTATCACATAAAATTGAATTGCTTTGATTATTTTAGTTTAAAAAATAGCTTCTTTTCAGCTTTATTTAAAATTTCTCTGCTCCTCCCCTCTTTATAATGCCATGTCATTAAAATTACCTTTTCTCCCTTAAAAGTAGTGAGTATGTTACTATCAAGATTTATTTTGAATATAGTAAAATATTGGATGTAAAATTTATATATAGAAATGAGAAGTATTCATGAAATATTTTGTTTAAAAACATGACTTAAGATTTTTTTTTTTTTTGTATGCAAAATAAAAAAGAATTAAATTTTTCACTTTAAAAGAGATATAATAGGTTTTGCATGTCAAATTGAAAAGCTAGCATAGGCCACTTATGCAGATAAAAAAAATATATTGTAATATATGTACTATATATAATATACATACATTGGCCAATGAATTAGAAACCGAAGATCAATATTTTATTGGACCACCTTTTGCATGGATAACTGCTCTGATTCATTTGGGCATTGAGTCTACATGCTTGTGGAGTGCATTTATGGTTCAGAGAATACTATGCATTGGTTATGCAACCTTTTAGATTTTGTAAATTAGATGGAAGAGAAGATTGCTGTTGTATTCGTCTTTCCACCATATCCCACACATTTTCTATTGGGTTAAAGCTGTTTTCGGTTAATGTTAAAGAATAGGACCTGAATTTGGAACATTTTTTCGGATTTAAAAGAAATTAAAATGATATTCTGGCTTCACTATCCTTTAGAGAATAGCATTTTTTTATCATACTTCCTATTTTTAACCAAGTTAATTCATTTTTTCTGGTATAAAATGTGTTTTGCACTTTTTATCATATACTGCAATGTTAAATGGGCTTTGCCTTCACTTATTAAAACAAAAAAGAAAGTATTTACGGAATATTTTGAAAAACACTATATTGTTAACAGAGGTACAAGTTATAATATTGCAAATTTCCATGGAAACTGGGTCTGAAAGTGTACTTCACGTTTAGCTCTGATACTTTTACCGAAAATAGCCTTAAGATCCGGGCTATGCTGTGGCAAGGGAAGGTATTGAAAATCAGACTGATGTTCAGCAAACCAATTTTGAACACTTTGGGCATGATGTATAGTTGCACTATCGTCCATGAAGTATCTTTTGCCATCTGGGTAAAAATGCGACATTGCGGGTGTACTTGATCGGCCTGTATATCAAGGTCTCTCATGGCTGTTTGTTTACCCTTGAGGAACTCCAGGGCACCTTTTCCATGCCTATAGATTATGTCCCATATCAGGATACTCCCGCCAGACCCTTGTACAGTGTGGGTGAGGCAAAAAATGGATTCATGGCTTTGTGAAGTACTTGTCAAATCTGACATCTTCCATCAGTGCAAAATAAAGTGATTCTTCTGACCATATTTCCAATCCTTGCATGTTTAGTGTCTTCTTACTCACCACTGCAAACAAATGTATGCATTTTGGGTTAAAATGAGTGGTTTTCGCACAGGACTATGCATTCCTATTCTCTGTGCATGGTTTGAGCTGGAATCTGTTGGGAAAAGCCTTGGTTGATGATTTGTGTCAGTTGAAGCACAGTCAAGTCCCTGTTCTGCCGTACAATTAATCAGAAATGCTGCCAATTGCTCTGTTGGAAAACTGTGATTACGTCTGTGACTCTTAGGGCTGTGAGTTCTGATTTCAATTTTTGAAACCTTTGACATGGCTGGGGGGTTCTTAAGAACCCCGTGAGGATTGCTGTCTTCAAAATCGAGGTCCCTGTGCTAAATGGGTACCAACAATAAGCCCCTTTTCAAATGGTGAAAGATCTGTTTTTCCCATTTTACTTCATTCATCGTGAAAAGCACTCTTACTCCTTACTTATACTAGCGTTCTAACCATGTGTAACACATTAAAAAAAACTGCATGTTTCAGCTCTATCACCCATTCAAATGCAAATCTCAAAGGTTTCTAATCCATTGGTCACAGTGTGTGTAATGTTATATAGAGACAGACTGGGTTTGGCATGCTTAAATTAAAAGAGTACTCAGTTCAGAGGTTTAGTTGTACATAACTCTTCTAAAACTAATATTGTTGGAAATGATTTTACTTAGGTTTTCCTATTTTTATTTTACTGCAGTTTTTTATAAAAATATTTTAGAGATTTACATATTACTTTTAGAAAAGGCCAGGGCTGTTGAGCCATTGAAGAAGGTTTATGTATTAGCTGAACTCTTGCATATCTCATGTGGGAAATATTTGAAACAGATGAACAGACTTGGTTAAATCCAAGAACCAGATAATAGATTTTCTATTATTTATGGAAAAGTTTTTTAGATTTTCACACCATGTGCTTTATTTATCAAAGAAAAGAGGCTAGTGGCATAATGGAAAAATGTATTTTAATATGGTATGATATTTATACTTATATTTACAGCTAAAAACTCAATGATTTCAAGTTTTCATTAGTCAAAAGATTTTTATTTTCAGTTTAGTATTAATAACTGTGAAAAATTAGCTCTCAAATATATATTATCTAAAAAGCATTATTTTTTTGTGATGGTTTATAATCCTTTTTCAATAACAGACAAAAATCTATTGAATAGTCTTAAAATTAATTTTTCTGGTTACATGCATTTTGATTTTATTTGTAGATAAGTTCAAGCTGCTAAATAAATATATTTGATATTTGAAAGTCAAAAAATAATCTTTTAAGATTGATAACCAAATACTTATCTTTTCAGTTTACTATCTTAGGACTAATAATGAATTCTTCAAAAAATTTCTTATGTAAAAAACAAAAGTGGTTACATTTCTATGACTTACATTAAAGAAACAAAAATATGGATATGAGTAAAAAATTGCTATGAATCCCACCAGAAAATTAATGACTTTATAATTTGGACATTCCTGATCTAAAATTTTTTGTATTAAAAGAAACATTTAAAATATACATGCAATTAATCTGTCAAACCTGATCTGGTATATATTACATAGACAAGAGATTTGGTCAATTGATCAAAATGAGACTGGACACCATCATTCACTCAAAGACATTTTTTTTTTTTTTTGTTAAATTATTTATTGAATATCTAAAAAGGTTTTTAAATGTATCTAAGCAGATGATTAATTGATACTGGTTGAACTTGTGCTTGAATATATTTATAGTAATAAAAAGATTTTGAACTACAATCAATGACAAGGTTTAAATCCAAGTTGTCATCGAAATCAAACAACATTTACCTAATGTGAGTAAGTAGTTTTTAAGTTTAATTTATTTAAGTGATGTTGCTGTAAAACTATGTTTCTGATGGTTCTATTCTAATTTGTAATAATTATAGTATACAGCTCTTCTCATAGTCTAAAATTAAATCTAACGACCATCTAATTGCCATTAAATTATGTATTAGAACTATTGAAACAAATAGCATTATATTGAGGTATTTTGATATTATATTGCAAAAACCTATTGGATAGTTTGTTTTCAAAATATTTCCCATTTTCTGACAGGAGGTTAGTACTGACAGAAACATACTAAAGCTTCACTGTTGCTGTTACTAAAATGAAAAGGTTATAACTTTGAAATTTTATTAACAAATTTCCAAACTAATCACATGTATATAAAAATTAAGATACTCATATGAAAGCTTGTTATATAAAAGGTTTACTCAGCTAAAATTGTAAATTTGTGTTTTAATTTAAACTGGAATCTCAATATCTTCACATTGCATGGGATAGATCTTGTACATTTAACCAGTTACAAACTGTTAAACGTGACACAATTCACTATATAGGTGTAGCATAATGATATTCAAACAAAATACATCAAATGAGCTACAAAGATTTATAATCTAATAATTAAAAGTGGAAGTTTGCAGAGAATCCGGTTATCATTGGATTTTACGTAAAAATCACAAAGAGAACATAAAAATATGCTAATTGAACTAAACTTAAAGTAGAAAATATATATTCTGATTTACTTAAAAGCAAAAATAAAATAACCTATTTAAATATATTTTATGAATGTTTTCCCCTCTTAGCATTTGTCGAGAAAAGTTATAATTTTATACTGCAAGTTTCATTTGAAATTTTAGTTCGTGAAGCATCTTCTCAACTAAAATTTGAATTGCTATCAGTCTGAAAACTGTTTATTAGATTAAAACATTTTATGAGTAACTTGAAACTATTGCTAAATCTAGTGTTAAAATTGAAATGTAAAATAATATAGATATATATTTATATATAAGGCAATCTAAAAAAAAATTTTTATTACAGTAATCAGATATACAATTGATATATGTTCCCAAATATCCAATTAATTACAGAATGTATTAAAATAAGCATACAAAACACTTTCACATTTTAAAACTTAGTGAACAATAATCAATGCATATAAATGAAATATAGTTATATCTTTACATACAATTGTTTGTATTCACATTCAATTTTAAAATTAACCCGAGTACATTGAAACAATCAAATGTGTAAAGTCTAAAATTAATATTTAATTTTTAAAGCCTGTACTTCCCTTTAAGGTTAAATATTTTTAACTAAAGGATATGAAATTTAGATTTAAAAAAAATTCCATGTTTCTGTATTTCATTTTTTATAATCATAAAAAAAATCTCAACAGAGTAAGACATCTATTCATATTAGAACTGAAAATTATAGATAGATAACAATGAATATTTTGCTCTTGAGGTTAAAAAAAACTCAAGAAAAAAGCATTTTCGCATTATGTTCATTTTCAGCTATTTTAACTACATATGAACACAAAACCTTAGCTATATCTAGTGTCCAAACTTCTGTTTTAGAGTTACACATTTCTGTATATTTCTGACAGAAATCCTACTGTAGACTCAACCAATCCTTCCGTAGAACAACTGCTTGCAAATTCTATTGCTAAAATTAAATTTTAAATAAATGTAGCCTAATAACTTATTTTGCAAAAGTTTGTTTCAAATGGGGTGCATTTTGGCAGCTAAGCCATTTGCAGACATGGCAAGTCTCCTTGAGTGGAAGCCATTTCATTGGTGGCAGCTTTCACTACCAAATTGTGATGTTTGAATTTTATTCAATTCAAACTCTCATTAGATGCTAAATATTGCTGCAATTTAATTTTGTGGAAAGTACCAAAGCCAAATTGATAAGGGAATTTTTTACATGCAACATAATCATATTACATGTGCCTACACCAGTATTTCTCAAACTGTGGGGCACGCCCCCCTGGGGGGGGCGATACCCCTAAGAGGGGGGCGCTAGCATATCGAAAATAAAAGATTTAAAAATTAATTAATTTACTGGAATAAATCAAAACAAAATACTTTCAAGTCAGACATAATAAAAAATGCACTTTTCCTCTGATATAATTTATAGGGGAAATAAGTCATCTCAAAAATAAAAATTTCTTCAATACCTAATTTGCTATCTTTGTGATCCAAAAAACCAAATAAAAAACTTTTATTTGATCTGCTGTAATCTCATGAGTGATTTTTACAACTCATTCCGAGAAAAAAATCCCAGAACCGAAAAAATTTAGGAACATAAAAAATTCATCACTGTGATTATTTTTGAAATACTGCACATTATAGCTGTAATCTGTTTTTGCTGTTAATCTGTTTGACCTTCTAAGTTATTGGTACAGTTAGTTATGACCCCTCTCTTATGCGTTTGTTTCTCATTTAGGGAAGTTGTAAGTAATGTATTTCTCTGTTGCACTTTTTTCCATGCAAAAGAGTTTTATATTTGGAAAACCACGCACTTTGAAGGATTACTTGGCCAAGACTTATTTTTATGAGTATTCTCAAACATATAAAGCATAATGAAAAACGTTTTACACAATTTTTTTAGCAGTAACATAAATATTATCATAATGAATACACTTTTAACCTGGAAGTGGTCACGCGGAACACACAGATCATAAAATCGTTAATTCTG
Organism: Trichonephila inaurata madagascariensis; assembly: GCA_019973955.1. Taxonomy (NCBI): domain Eukaryota; kingdom Metazoa; phylum Arthropoda; class Arachnida; order Araneae; family Nephilidae; genus Trichonephila; species Trichonephila inaurata. The sequence continues at coordinate 25,118 of BMAV01023248.1, read as the reverse complement.
GCAAAACTGTTTATTTGTTACCAAAGAAAAATTGAAAATAGGTAAGTTTACTTTCTCTTAATTAAATTATTCACTGGAATCACATGATTTGTATCGTGTACAATAAAATTATAAAAAATAAAGGATTGGGGTGACTCAATCACCCCGCGTGACCATTAACGCTAGTATCGAGTGTGTCTGCCACCGGGATAAAACATTTTGAAGTCTTTTAGCTTTAAATATTAAAAATAACACTATCATTCTTCATTGGAATTTTATATTATTTTTCATTGTTTAACATTAGTTCTAAATGCTAATTCTGTGAGGCTTAAAATTACAGTTCGCTTAAAACTAATTATAATATGAGCATTCGTTTTAAAATATCATTTTACATTTTCATAAACATTGTCCCGCATTTGGGTTTACTCTCCTGACAGTTCAGCTATTTATCAAGAATGTTTTAGTTTTTTAAAAAATGAACTTGTTCGAAGAGCGGGTACTCATACAGTATAATTTTAATGTATCAGTGCTGTACAAGGTATTTTATAGCTAATTTATTAATACTACATTAAGAGCAAGTTTAATAAGTATTAGCCAATTTCCATAGGCTTGTCTTGCAGAGGAAAGTTTACAATTAGAAATTGACACTCTGAGTGCATTTTCTATATATTTGGCTGAGATCTATATTGTCTTGAAAGCAGCCACTGCATTTTACAATCTGTTCCAATTTAAAAATTCGAGAAAAAATAAATAAAATATATATTACTTAAAAGTTACATATATAAAATTTAATATACTTATCTTATTAATTTGTACGGTTAATAATTAAGATAGTTTTGTAGCTTTAGCGTCAAAGTGCATTATTATTGCATTCAATACATTATTATTGTATAAGGTCGGCGCAATAAAAAATTATGATTGAAAAGTGGGTCGCCAGTATTGAAAGTTTGAGAAGCACTGACTTATGTTATTAATTTGTACGGTTTATAATTAAGATCGCGTATTGTAGCTTTAGCGTCAAAGTGCATTATTATTGCATTCAGTACATTATTAATGTATAAGGGGATCGTGATAAAAATTATGATTGAAAAGGGGGTGCCCAGTATTCAATGTTTGAGAAGCACTGCCCTACACTTTTTGCATCCAGAAAATTATCAACTCCAACCGGGATTGAACTTGTATGCTACCTCATAGCCACTGAGCCGACATTTTGCTACAGTAAAATTATATAAATGTAGTACAATAAAGTTATGAGTGAAGAGCATAGATAACACTGTTATGAATTTTAAATAGTGTAATTTTATATATCTGGATATATTATACATTAATATTACTTTGTTGTATTTATTTTGTGTTAAAATTGCAATATACTTTAAGCAATGCTGTTCCTTATATTATAATGGCAATTCAATGGAAACTGGACGAAATGTTGGCGATTGAGCCAAGTTTGGCATCATTTGTGGCTTCTGGGAATTTCTAGAGAAATCTAATATCACAACTATGACACAAGCATATTTTTCTCGAAAAATCAGTGCAGACTATTAATTGATGGAACTGAGTATTGTTTTGACTGTTGAAGAGTCGCCCAGCAATTAGTTCGACTGTTTGCTTGTAAATACATTATGTATTTGTATTTCTAGACACTGATAGTTGAGTCTGAGTGCTGTAGAAAGTGTTAAAACCTTCTGGGATTTATTTTGCGAATTTCACTGCTGTATCCAGTATTTCTAAGAATTATTTTGCTACAATAAAATTTCCATCATTCCTGAAGAACTGTTTTGCTCTTTGAGACCAATAGCATTAAATCCTAGAACCCCTGATCTATGTTATTAGTGCAAATGGTACTGTATTCAATTAAAAATGCATGTTTTAAGGCATAAGCATTTATTGTGACTGCTTTGTGCAGTGTCTCCCTTGCAAGAGAACGTACAAGAGAGAGTGAGCGAGGTGGGGGGTGACGATCGCAGCGCCAACATATGTAATAATACTCTTCCATCGTCTAAATAATCCTTTAATTTGTTTCTTTTACTCCTGCTTATAGTGAAATAATAACTTTACTTTGAAAGAAGAAATACAGGTTCTTTATGATATACTGAAAAGAGAGTTTCATTACATATGTTAATGTTAAGACTGAATTTAGTTTGAAAGATGTAAAATTGCATGTGTTCCTTATTCACACAGCACAACAGGAAACTGTTATACACAAGTAAAAATTTCACTCACTCCAAATAAATATATTTAATTTATTCAGAAAGAAAACAAGTTTTTATTTTGTGAAAACTTTTTACATAACAGAAACAAAACCTTTCATTGTATCTTTTATAACAATCATATTGATATAAAACATCTTTACATGTAATAAACTGGTGGACATAAATTATTTACAGTATATAAAAGGCTCAATATAATTTACTACAAGAAATAATGTTATGATTAGGAAAAAATATATTGGAATGTTATATATTATGTTATAATAACATTTTTATTTTTTTAATATAGAAATATGTTATGTACTGTGATCAGAATGCACAGGAGATATATGCATAGCTTCTTCAAGTTTATTATAATAGTTTTTAACTTCCTCTTCTTTATTTGCAAAAGTTTGATTCACAGCTATATTTTTGTTCTGGATGTCATCAACAAAAGCTATCCATTCCTTCTTTCTTTGTTCTCGTCTTTGTTCCAGATATTGCTTCTACAAAAAAAAATTCGTGTGAAGAATTTAATGTAAATAGACGATATAGATAAAATGTTAACTGTGGAAATATTCCTTCATTTCAACTAATAAATTTATGCTGGAAGAATAGGAAAAAATTCTTTAAAATGGTTACAAAATGAAGAGACCAATGCATCCAGTTGATTGCATGAGTCTTATATTATTGTCTCACTATAAAGCTGCACCATGGTTAAATGACAAGGACAACATCTGAGCTCTGGCAACCCTTCTCCTAACTTCCACATCACACCAATGGGAGGACGTTTGAACCTCTACAGCAAAGATTGGCAACCTTTTAGCTCTGGCGTGCCAAACCAATCTGCCAACATGATTCAGCATGCCACACAGAACATATTTGAAACATTTCGATTCCTGTAATAATGCATGCAGATAGATAACAGAGGTCAATAATATACTTACAGTTTTACTATGTATTAATTTTGCATCATTTAAGGATATTTCTTAAATATAGTTGAAAAAAGACATTTTGAATATTAAGTAGTACTAATTACAAATACAGTACTAACTACAAAACTTGTTGCTTCATCACAAAATCCAAGTTGAAGAATTAACTAGTATATTGTTATTTTATTCCATTAAAATTTTATAATTTCTATTTAATTTAGATACAATTAAAAAAATTTGAATAAATGTATAAACACATAATTTTTTTCAATTTACTGTTTAACTAATTTATAAAATCAAAATTATTCAGATCCATAACAAAAATTATATAAATTGTTTTAAAATTTGATACTCAAATGAGTCATCAATAAAATTTTTCGATGAAAACTAAATTCATCTATAGACTAAAAGAAGAGTTTCTTCCTTAATGAATGGGGTTCAAAATTTTAAATATTAAAAGGATATTATGATGTGCAGGATAGTATGTGCTTTACAATTCAGGTTAAGACTCTGTAATGTACAAAATACAATGAACCAAGAATAATATTTACAAGTTTCAACAGAAAATTAATGTCTCAAGAGTGGTATCCTGATTGCAATTGTCTTGATGAAACTATGACATTCTGCCATTATTAAATTTTTATGAAAAGAGTCTGGAAATGTTTTCATGGAATAGAAAAAGTCTGGAGTGATCTTGCAAAATTTAATTCATGACATAGTGAAAATTAGTGTGATCAATTTTGAAAGTATATACCGTAAAATCCGGCATATACCGCTCACCTATACTTTCAAGTTAAATTTTTAGGTATATTCGCCATATAACGTGCACCCCCCTTTTTAACGAAGAAATCTGAAATATTAATATACATTGTTTTTATGTTTTGAAGTAATTTATTCAAGGTATTATCCCAGACTTTTGAAAAAATAGTATACTTCTAGAACTACAACTGTTCTTGTTCATAAGGCAAGTTGTTTCTTTTAAACAAACAGTGTATCACACACAATACATCTAGAAATAAATTTTTTTTTATGTCCATCCTTTTTGTTGTTTTTAAAGCTATCGTTTTTATACCCGGCGTATAACGTGCACCCTTAATTTTTTATCTTATTTTTTGCGTTCAAATTGCGCGTTATACGCCGGATTTCACGGTAACTATTTATGGTGAATTTCTACCATTTTACTACTGGGTTTATTTGAAAAATGAAACATTTAAATTACTAATCTAAGCATTTTTATTAGTGGGAGTAAATTACAGTACTGAAATTAGATTCTCAAACCCAGAACGAAATTTTACAACTTTTGAAGGATGGTTGTTCAAATTCTGTAAACAATAAGGGATTTAAAAATCAAAAAAGATGTTTTTCTATTGTATTGCTATCTAAACTTCAAAAAGAAATAAAATTTGGCTCACAATCAAAAGCTCCAGAAAAAAAATGTGAACGAAAGGAAGCCCTTAATGAAAAAGAAAAAAAAGAAGTTGAAAAGAATTACTGCTGTAGAAAATCCTTTGCCTCAAAAACCTATGGCAAAGAAACTATAGATATAGCAACAGACAATTTATCGTCAGATGAAGAAAATTGGCTATAAAAAAGTAAATTTTCTTGTCTGTCATTAAATGTCTGTTAAGATCGTAGAAAAATGAAGAAAACTTTCTTGTCCTCTGTATTTAATGCTATGCAAAGGTAGATACAAGCATGGATAACTTCTGATGAAGCACTGTTTCGTCTGTCATTTACAACTGGCAAAACGAAGATTCAATATATTTCAAGCAAAAAACGTCAAAAAGACGCAGCTGTTTTGAAAAGTGCAACTTGGTCGTCAGGTGTTATAGTATGGACAGAAAAGTCCTTTCAAGGCTTAACAAAACCATTTTTTGTTGAACCAAACTTTAAAATTGATCAGGAGCGTAGCTACCACCGTATCAATGATACGGGGCCCCTAAGCTTTGGGGGCTCCAAAACGTGTAAGCAAAAAATTGCAAAATATTAATTAGCTCTTAGGTAGGGCCCTCCGAGAAACTTTGATACAGGGAAATTGATGCTAAATACTATCAGAATAAAATTTTGAAACACTTGATAAAAAAAAGTAAACGTCTTTACCCTCAAGGAAACTCTGCTTTTCACCAAGTTTCACCACTAAGTTATGCTACAAAATCAACTATAAAATGGCTGAAAGAAGATTAAAAAATAAATTTTCTGCCTCTTGATAAATAACTATCATTATCTTCTGTCTGTGTTCCTTGCGATTATTTTTTATGGGGATACTTAAAAAAAAATTAAATAGACATAAAGTAGGAGCACTTCAAGGGCTTCAAAAAGCAATTTAAGAGGGAGTTGGAAAAATACCCCAAAAATGATCGAAAAAACTCTTTTAGCTTAGCTGAAATACTTATGAAAAGTGTACTGTGCTAGAGGAAACCACATTGAAAATTTCATGTAAATAACTTTATTCAATAAAAAATTATGATCCCCTGAAATTAATCACACTATTTATGAATCAACCGGTAAATGCCTTTAATTCCTTAACTGCAGAGGAAAACTCGCAGTACTGTTCAGTGTACAGTTTTTCAGAGACACACACAGTTATGTGGTATGTTGAGGGAAAAGAAAAGAGAAATAAATAGATCCTTCACAAGCACTGTCAAGATCACTGTATTGCATTCCAAAGAATTTTGGGTGTAATGTGAGCCAAGTATAAATTCATCATACTAAAATAACAAAAGGATTTCAATAATGATTATTAAACTTAACTTTTTAATGGATGTTAGCACTCACTAAGGTAAAAGAGGTATTGCTTAAATACTGTTAGAGCAAAAAAGTTACTTTTCTTACATTTCCATTAATAAAATTAATTTTGGATTAAAACAATGTGAAAATTTCATATTATTTACTCCTGAGCCAAATTATTAAGTTAGAAATGTAGATTACTGTTTTTCATTTCAAGTTTTCTTTAAAAAATTTTGCATTTGCACATAAACATAGATACTCTACTTGTAATAGACCACAACCGTGATTTCTAACGCTATTTTGAAAACAATTAGGGGAGACCTGTGTACTTAGGGCCACCCCATTTTATTTGAATAATATTTAGTTCTAAGTTTTATAACTCAGTTGGGTGAGTGATAACACCAATTCCTACTTTGGCATTCATTTTGAAATTTTGTAAAAGAACGCTGTGGCAAGTTATAAATGAAAAATAGTTTTACATGGTCTAAAGTAAAATTTTGCAGTTCATCTCTTTTTATTGTTGTACAAAGATAAGTCAAATATTTTTCTTTGAATTCTAGTACATAATTTTGTTTGTAACTTTAAGTACTAAATTAGATTTTAAATAAATCCCCTCTCCATCTGGGTTTTTCTGCAGAAGACATTTTGTATGAAATTACCTAGTCTTGTACCTAGGACCACATGGTTGCCTTGTACCTAGGGCCGTGGCCCTAGGTACAATTGCAATTAATATTCTTTGTTATTATTTTATTATAACAAGTTTTTATAATATAAGGAGAAAAGTGGCCTTAATTATCTGAACCATTTTGATTTAGTCAAGTTTTTTACTATAATTGGATGTTATTTAAATGAGAGGAGTGTATATTTTCTGAAACTTTCAATATGCTTGATTTATAAAAAGTATGTTTGCTACCATTATTGTTATTAATCAGGATTATCATTTTGTTTACACAAACGTAAGAATTCATTTAATAAAAAAAAAAATCTTTATAATTATAAAAACAGAAGCATAATTCTAAATAATTTCTAATAAGCATAATTCTCGAAGTAAATCCAACAGAGGTGGCCGAAAACCAGGGAGAGGTAGAATCTTGACTGACACTCCAGAAAAGGAAGAAATCAAAAATATCATGCTATTAAAATTGCCAAAGAAAAGAAAAAGAAAACTTGTAAAAAAAACCTGAGTTTGAAATTAAGACAACTTCATACAAAGAATTATCAGATATTGGAAGATTCTCATTCCACTGATGATGCAAATTCTACAGGAGCTGATGTATGAAATACTATTGAAAAAGGGGGGATTTTTGTTTAACAAGAAGACAAGGCAAAAAAACTGAACATTTTTATGTGGCAAAAATAATAGATGTTAAAGAACACTATAGTGTTGAATTTCTGAAGAATATTGCTCGTTCAAATAAGTTTCTTTATGACAAAGAAGAAACATTTTGACAACAGAAATATTGTGCTCAAATTGCCCAAACCACAATCTGTTGGTGCTTCAGAGCAACAATGTATGCAGCTCACTTTTGTAACCAGTTTTTTTAAATTATAATGTTGAATGAAAATATGTGTAATTCGTTAATAATTTGGTGCATTGCAAATTAAATAGTTGCATGATAAATCAATATGTTAGCTAATATTAATTGTTTTATTAAATTCATGTGTGTATGTTTGTTTTCTATTGATTACAGAGCGAAACCTAAGTTTTAGGGAAAGACCCTAGGTACAACAGCTGCTGGCCCTAGGTACAATGTCATTGTACCTAGGGTCATTTTTGAATTTTTTTAAAAACCTTTTATTTCACAGAATTTATTATTTTAAGTACTAACATTAACTCCTATTGCATGGTAGTTAGTATAATGATGAAAGCATATCAGTTTCACATTTTTTAAAGAGGCAAGTGGCTCTGTTTTTGTGCATTGAAAAAAGGGGCCCTAGGTACACAGGTCTCCCCTATATATGTTTCTTAAAATTTCATGTTATTTATGAAAGGAATTTCAACAATTAACACAAATTATACAATATTTCAATGTCAATATCACAAATATTTCTTTGAATATATTAAATATATTTTCATAAAATCTTCAATTAATTTATATTTAATCTTTAAATATATATATATATTTTTTTTTTATAATATATGTTAAAAATGCATCATATATCAGAATTTTGAAAAAATTTTTTTTCATATTTTAATTTAATTAATTAACACACTCCCTTTCAATCCTTTTTTTTTTAAACTTAAAAATTATAAAAATCAATTTTTGAAAGGATTCTTTTCTGAAAGCAATGTAATACAAATTTAATAAAAGCCAAACTTTTGACAAATGTTTACCTTTTTATCAGAGCCCTCTCTTTCAACTATGTTATTGCACATTCTAAGAGCCACTTCAACTGAAAAATAAAAGTGGTAATAATTTATTAAAATATACATACATATATTACGAAAATGTATTATTACAGAGATAAAAAAATGGACTCTATTACTTTTCAAATTAATGTATAAGAAAAATGTTTTAAAATAACATTTCAAAAGCTTTGATGCACAAATATTTAGACACAATATATAAATTACATAATTCTGAATATAATTTATACATAGTATGTTAACTGTATTTTAACAATTATAATATAAGTGATAATATTTTCTAAAATAAATACAACAGTTATCTAATGACATTTCATCTTTGTGATAAATCAGAAAATGTTTACAGCTTTTTTTACAGAATATGAAATACTTTGATATATATTAAATCAAAAGATTTCCATTTCATTTCCACTAATTTAGGCAATTCAATAAAAAAAAAAAATCAATATTTTTTCAGAGTATCTTTAAGTATTAAAAAAATGAAGTAAGCATACAGTTAAAAAATTAGTTACAATGTTAAAAATGTATATTCTACTATTATTAAAAAACTTACAGTGACCAGTTAAATTACATAAATGCATATCCCCTAGTTTTACAGCTTTTTCAATCTGAGTTTCTTTGATTTCAGTAACCATTTCCAGCATTTCAAACATTTGCTGAACTTCTCTTTCCTTTCGCTTTTCCTGTAAATTAAAAATCAAATGTATAATAAACATCAAATAGCAAAATTAAAGATGAAAAATCCACAAACTATAAAACCATTTTCTTACTTCAAATTCTCTTAAGATAAACTTGGTTTCACCTTGCACAAAAGGTCGATGGTCAAAAAGCCTACTCTGTACATCTCCAATATCTTGAAAGAAAACAAAGAATTTGAAACATAGCAATATATAATTATTGATAGACATTCAACACTCTCAAAATGAAGGGGGGCAAATATCTCTACTTTCAAATAAAATAAACATAACAAAAATCCCTTGGTTAAAAAAAATGGGAAAAAAATATAAACCTTTTCCATTTCACCACCCTAAACTTTGTCAAGCAGACTTTATTGGCGAAATACACAACATATACAGCTGCTGACAAAAAAGTTTGGTGAATGAAATCAGAATGGCTGATCTTGCAACACTGACGAAACAAAATGCTGCACATGCGTAGTGGCAGGTGTTGACCATCTGCCCCCACCATTTTTCAGTTGAGTGTCGTTTGTGTTTCGTGTAAGACTTGTTTACAAAGTGCTAGTTTAGTGCATTGGTTCTTAACTGAGAACAGGAAAATGAACAAACAAAAGATCAATTTAAAGATTTTTTTAAGCTTGACAAGACACTGAAAGAAACTTATGCAATGTTGGTATGTGTTTATGAAGACCGAGTACTGTCCATGAAGTGTGTGTATGAGTGGTTTGCACATTTTCAAGAAGGCTAGGAAAGTAGCCCCGTCCCGGTGGAAGATCATCCCAAAAGAAGACTTCTTGCAAAGTTTCCAGGACATGTATAGCAGATCTCAGCAGTGCTTAGTAATGGGAGGTGACTATTTCGAAGAACAGTAAGGCAACTTTCGTTAATATTTCATCTAAGTTAATGTTACAGGACTATTCACCAAACTTTATTGTCAGAGGTTGTATATAAAAAAAAGCATTAATAGATGCTAGTTCACAGAATTTTTTACTTCAGAGTCATAAATATTTTAATATCACTTAAAATTTCTTCAAATGGTTACCAGCAGGAATATTCCATTTAGCATTGGTTGGATCATTTTTGGCGACTTTATCACCCAT
>BMAV01023248.1:0-12146 GCA_019973955.1 Trichonephila inaurata madagascariensis | reverse complement strand
AATGTTACAGGACTATTCACCAAACTTTATTGTCAGAGGTTGTATATAAAAAAAAGCATTAATAGATGCTAGTTCACAGAATTTTTTACTTCAGAGTCATAAATATTTTAATATCACTTAAAATTTCTTCAAATGGTTACCAGCAGGAATATTCCATTTAGCATTGGTTGGATCATTTTTGGCGACTTTATCACCCATACCAGCAAAATGGAAAAGTATCAAAATATCATTTCTTTTCTGTGGTAGTGATTAACTCTAGACCAACTTAATTATTTCAAACTACCACATTTTAAAAGTATCTCAACTACGAAATGATAAACTAATGTATTTAAGCAGATAGTAACATAAAATAATAAAAGTTAAAATTAACACTATTAATTAGCTATTGTTTATTTTATACTTGAAAAAATTATACATTGCAAATATTCCCCACATAAATAGAATTAGTGGTTATTTTTTTTCTTTACAAGGAATTTCTGAAAAATTTAACTTAATATTAATTTAGATTTATCATCAATACATAACAAAGTTATATATCAGTTCACAGAAAAGAGTTTTATGAAACTAAAATGTTATTAGGAACTAATACAAAAATAACCACTTTGTACATGTTACAAATTTTTGCTAACTGCATTTTTTATTCTGGATCATATATGATGAAAATATTAGCAATGCACAGATCAAAATATTCCAAAAAATTATTGTCAGTGACTAAATAAAGAGTAATTGCCAACACAAATAAACTTTTTTTAACAAGATCATTTCAGTTACCAAGGAGTGCACCAAAATAAGATCCAATCAAATTATAAAATAAAATAATTTATGAAGGGGGGGGTAGAATAATGCATGGATAAAATATAAACAAATAAAATATTTTTAGGTATAGGTAACAGAAAAAATAAAAACACTCAAATGTATGTTTTGACACTTATCCATCATAGGAACCATGAAGTCAAATACTGCAATATGAAGCCAAATACAACATACACTAAATTCTTTTCTGTTATTTGAAGTGAATGTATCTTACCCGATAATGTTTCCTATGTTTGTATCGAAGACAACTTAGAAATACAGTCGTAAATCCCATGGTCCTTTAAACCAACAAGTTCTCAAATTTTAAAGAAAATAGTTTTTTTTAATACAGACAGATATTTCTTGAATCAAAAATTTAAACCCTCAAAAATTTACTTTCAGTAGTTTAATGCAAGTTCATTAAAAATCATATAAATAATTCAGATTCAATTAATGTTATAATGTACATTAATAAAAACCTAAAAATGAATGTAGATGTATGATCTTGACAGAGAAAGTTTGGAAAGTTTTGAAATTATTATTTTGAAAAAGTACGGCTATTATCAAAGATAATTAAAATATAACTGAAGAAGTAAATAAACTATATTGCAATCACAACTTCAATGTCGTATTACTACTTACTTGAAGAGCTCTCTACAGTAATTTAAAGGTATTAATTATTCCATTAAAATTACGATTCAAATATTTGACACTTGATTCGAATAAACAGCAAAACTATTTTAGAAGTTTTTATCTTACACTATATCTGATAAAAAGATAAGTCGTTTGAATAAAACAGGGTTTTACTCAAAAACTGCGACTTCAAAAGCACAATTTTTTAAATAATTCTTATGATAATATGAATAATTCTTAATCAGTTTTTATACAGAAGTTTCAAGTTTGCGTTTTAAAATATTTTAATACTGAATAATAATAATATGAATATTTTGAAACACAAAGCTGAAGCTCCATTATTAAAATTGATAAGGAATAAGTTTTAAAAATACAAAAATTGAAAAATACTACCTTTCAGTACTCGATCTAACACATTCCCTTCTGCCATATTCACAGGGTTTACCAACAAATTTACGAAAACAAAACCTTTTACTTTCAGTTTCAGTTACAGTTTAATTAATATCATACGTACGCCTAGATTTCGGTCTCCCACAGAAGAAGGGTGGCCGCGGTAGCCGAGTGGTCAAGGTATAGGATCATGGCAGGCATGTCATGAGTTCGAGCCCTGTACCACTAAAAATCCGCCGTGTAGGGCAGCGATACACGTTAAATCTTTCGAGAGCTGAAACGTCCTCCCGTTGGTGTGGTAGTTAGGAGAAGGGGTGCCAGCTCAGGTGTCGTCCACGTCACTTGACCATGGTTCAAAATTACGTGGTCCGTCGAAAAAAGCCCTCGAATAGCTGAACAGTGCAACGTTAATATTCAATCAATCAATCAACCCACAGAAGAAGGATAGTCGCAGTAGCTTAGTGGTTATGATCCTAACCAGCCGGCATGTCATGATTTCGAGCCTAAGGGCACTGAAGACCCACCGTGCAAAGTGGCTCATACACTTTAAAAGTTGTGGCTCAAAGTCCTCCCATTGGTGTGATGGGAAAGTTAAGAGAGAAAGGTTCCAGCTCTCTGATCGGGTCTCAAAATTACGAGGTCCATCAGCAATAGCTTTAGAGCTGCGATACTCAGCCTTTCTTTTCAGCTGGGCCACATACATATGACAACTATTTCATGCGGGCCGCAACATGAGGATTAATGGGTGAGGGACACTATAAGATTAAGAACATTTAAAAGGCAGAAATTAATCAAAATATTAGTAATTTTGAATATCATTTTAAAACTCCATCAAACTCAACTCACAAAAAACAGGTTGTATGCACTTTTTACTCTGTTACGGGGAAATTTTGATTTTCTTTCATCTATTATTCTAAGTCCCCTACCCCCACATATTTTGCTGCTGTTGCAAAGATTTTTTGTAAGAAAGTGAATTTATCTCGTCTTGAAAGAGATCCTCAAAAAAGAAAAAAGGAGGCATTGAAATATTTGTGCTTAGTGGTGTAGTGACGAGCAAAATTATATTTTTTAAATAAAGCATTTTCACGACAAACTAAACAAGTTGTTGAATCATGATTGTTTTTTTTCCGACGAAACAGTCTAGATCTCAATCGTCTTGAAATAATAGGTATCCTTTAGATCAGAGTTTCCCAAACTTTTTTGTCTCATAGACCCCTTGCCATGTTTTTTGGTTTGGTGTAGACCCCTGCTTAACTAATATTGAATTTTTGCCAATTTACCAACTTAAATGTTTTTTGACAGCTCTGTCACTACTACTAATTTAAAAGATTTAAATTTCTAACCGTAATGAAATATAATGTTTAAAATGTAAAAAGCACATGTTAATTAATTATAAATCAAAAGTTAATTAATACATTTAAAATAACTAAACAACAAACAAATGATTTTAACGGAGGGATGAACCTGGCTCTATAATAACAAATTTTCAACATTTGCTATCAATCTTGTCAGGTTTAACCTTACATCTCCTCTGTCAGTAGTGTTCAGTTTTCTTTCTTTTTGTTTTGGAGATTGGCAACCATGCTGAAACTCTTTCTCACTAGGAAAATCAATTAAAAACTTTCTTACGATTTTCCATGATGCGGGACAAGTAACAAGTTTGTCTTTTTAAAGGCAAAATTGCTGATATCTGTTTCTAAACTTAAAGATCTTCGTTAGTGCTTATTCCGATCAGTTCCTATTGTAATGTTACATTTTTTTCAATATCATCATATGAATTCATTGCCTATTGGGGCATTACCATAGTCAAAGCATTCTTAAACCTGGTTTCATAATCCGAATAAAAAGCAGTTAAATGTTGAACATAGGTTAAAACGTCCTGAACGATTGTCTGTCACAAATTGAGAAAATTTGGACCTCCAGTATTATACCCCAGCTTAATTCTGGAAAGAGAAACACTAAAATGATTCTTGTTTTAAAAAAAATTTATACTGTTCCCTGTAAGTCAAATTTACCTAATTAAATTTAGTAAATAAATTTGTTAAATAGGTAAAATTTAGTTTCCACTTAATTAAATTTTCTTTTAAAACTAAAAAGTCACGTAAGAGTCAATATCATAGAACCCCACTCCCACCTCATGGACCCCCAAATTTTTTTTCGCTGGCGTGGACCCCTTGCAGGTCGCAATAGACCCCTGGGGGTCTATATAGATACACTTTGGGAATCACTGCTTTAGATAGTTTTCGCTTAGAAGACATATGGTTTAGTCAAAAATTAGTTTCGCCCATAAAATGGTAGCTGTTCCCCTGTTATTTGTTAACCTAAGAGTTACAATAACAAAAAGAAAAAAAAAAGTTATCCTGAAATTCTTACCAGCAACACAACGATAACATATAGGATTGCTTGATTGATAGAATTTTTCGCTAAATTTTTAAAACACATTGTTCTTATATAATTAAATTGGTTAGGGCAACGGGCCATGACCGGGCCACTCAGAAAAGTCTGGCGGCCCACAGGCTTCAGGTTGAGTATCGCTGCTTTAGAGTGTGACGTTAATGAAACCCTAATTGTCCACAGAAGAAGGTGGTCAAAGTACTTCGAGTTGTCATTATCGCAAACATGGCCGGCGTCGTGCATTCGAATTTTGGTGCCACTGAAGACTCACCTTGCGCTGAACGTTAAATCCGTCAAAGTTCAAAGACCTCACGTGGTGTGGTGGGGAAATTTGGGGAGTAGGATGTTAGCTCAGTTGTCATTCTCGTTACTGGATTGAATTTCAAAATTATAAGGTCAGTCAACAAAGTCTTCTCGTTACTTTAGAATGTGATGCTAATGAAAACCAAAAGAAAATTGAGAAAACAAATCGTTTCAGTGAATGACTCTCTTGCTTATTGTCCGAAATGAAAGTTAAGTGCTGGTTTTGGCTTTTCATTCATTTCAGAAAAACTGAAAGGAAAACAGTCCAGACGAATGAAATTTCCTACATCCTTATTTCATGTATTGTATTATAGAAAGAAGAAATTCAAAAATTGGTTTTAAAATAGCTACACAAATTGAACTAGTCACTATTTAAGCCGAACTGCTTAAGAAAGAAACAAAACTTGAACAGCAATAGATAATTACTCGAAAGATTAATTAGAATAAATGGTATTTGAATTAAAATATTTATTATGAGATACTAAAATTTATATCCATGTGCAACTAAAAAGAAAAAGAAAAAGAAAGAAAAAGAAAAAAACCCTTTTGAGCTAAAAAAAAGTTTATTTTTATATTTCTGGAGAGGAGCTTAAGTATCATTATTATCGGCATACAAACAATCTAAGTTCTATTAGAAATATTAAAAATGTATCACAAAAATGGAGTTTTGGTATACTATTTCGAGAATGCCCTGAAACTCTTAAAAGCTTGAAGATGTGAAATGACATCAGACTGTACGGATTTAAATATTTCGCAACTATTTATATATAATTAGATAAAGAAAGTTAACAGCATATACAGTCTTCAATAGCTCAGCCCTTTTTACTTAAAAATATGATGACGAAATCATAAAATATACCACTGCTGAGATACATCAAAAACTATCCATTCATTTGAAACTGTCTAATGCACTAATGCCGCATTCACACCAAGGCAGTAACCGTCAAGCGTTGAGCGTCTAGCCAATCAGAGACTTCATTTCGCCCGAGATGAAGTCTCTGATTGGCTAGACGCTTAACGCTCGACGCTGGCTGCCTTGGTGTGAATGCGGCTTAATAATGTACAATTGCTTACCGATTATATCATTAAAGGATTTCTGAGCAAAAACGGCGGAATTTGACGTTTTCATAGTATTAACATAATTTTATCTTGTCTTAGGAAACCGTCTTCACTTACGAAACTTACGTTTTTATAGTATCCATATACCTTTACCATGTCTTTGGAGACCATCCTCACTTAGAATGCTGACGCATAGCTTTACTTGTCTTAGGAAACTGTCCTTTCTTAGGATGCTGACGCATAGCTTTACTCTATCTTCAGAAACCGTCCTTGCTTAGAGCGCAGACGTACAGCTTAACCTTATCTATATATATATATATAGACACTGTTTTCATTTAGGAAGCTGACGTTCTTATTGTGTCTACATAGCTTTTAACTGACTTCGGGCACCATCTTCATTTAAGAGGCTGAAGATTTTATTGTGTCCACATAGCATTACCCTGCCTTCGGACAGCATTTTCATTTAAGAAACTGATGTTTTTATTGCATCGACATCACTTTACTTTGTCTTCAGATATCGTTTGCGAATGAGTTACCTAATTATTTTGAGCTCATTTTGTTAGTAAAAAATATGGTAATTTATCTTTCGGTAAATAAAGTATAAGGATTCGCGGCAGTAATCATGTTTGTAAAAAAAATATTAGAGTTAGTGTCATCTAATTTCCCATTTCTTAAAGATTTTAAATCTTTTTCAAATAATAAATCACCAATTAAGTGTTAATTTCCTACTTTATAATACATATATATCTCGCCAAAATATTATCTTTAAGAAATGGCTGGAGTAAAATTTTAAAAGTACATTTTTCCCCTTCAATTTTAAAAAAGCAGCTTAAACATTTCTAAAAACAGACATCTTATTAATCCATGTAAACATTTCTTCATTTTTGCCTTTTTCAAATAACTAGAGAGAAAAACTTTACTGTTCAATTTTTGAACTGATGAACTATATATTTGAAACTTTAATTACGTAAATTTAATATCGGATATTTTTGTACATCAAAGATTGTTCATGCTCAGTATCAATATCGAGATCAAAAGTCAGTTTAAAAGTTTCGTGATAAAAAGAAAAGGGGGGGGGGAATCTTATATACAAAATGCTTGAAATTATACTCAAGTGATTGTTCCTATAATTGATCGGATACTTCAGAAATTTGTAAGAAAACTCTGTAGATGAATTTCCAAAATTTTATTTAAGGTAAAAAAATCAACATTCTTCCCTCCCACCCGTAAACCACATTTAAATCTAAATTGTATGAAACCTATTTTTTATTTTTTATTTTTAAAGTTCGTACACTTACAATTTTCTAAAAACTTAAATATTTTCGACAAATAAAATTAATATACCGGAATTAAGTTTCAGAAAATTCAACACTGACAGAAAATTGATCGCGATGACAGCAAATTGAACATTTTTGATTCAGACAGGTGTATAATAGTTCGGAGAAGAAAAAAATGAGAGAGAGGAATTTAACCCCAAGAATTTAATTGAAACAGTGAACCATGGTGGTGAAGATGTTCTGTTGTTGTTGCTCATGCCACCTGTCTGACATAGTCAGATCGAGGCCCACGAAATTCATCGTGGCAATGGGCTAGGTGTACACCTGTCGTTGGCCTTAGCCTTGAGCTAAATTCAGGTGACAGTACGATTTAGCTCGGTGAAATTCCCTTCGGGACGATAGATCTTTATGATAGATGGCGACACCACCGATCTCCACCTCCACAATTTAGGCATGAAACTGGAGGGAGGAAAATATTCTCCAGTCCCCTGCACTCGTGGTTTCAGCTGCGACCACCCACAAGACTTTCGGACCCACTGATTTAACGAGCACGTACTCCATGTGTACTCGGAGGGTATCTGGTGGCATCGGGCATCGAACCAAGGCCTTCCGGTCTGGAGTCCGATGCTCTAACCACTAGGCTACCCACGGCCTGAAGATGTTCTTGGGGAGGGGGGTGATGAATACCGGCTTTAAAATTATGTATTTTGGTATTTTTTGGCGGTATTGTGAATCATGAGCTTTATTTCAATATTTTAAAGAACAATTTGAAATTATGCTCCCAATCTTTGGGTATTGGTTACGAAATCCTTTTTTAATGAGATAATGACTCCTATCGTGCTACTCTCAACGTGCGACTATGGTATCTCTATAACTGGCCCCCAAATCTGAAAACACCTCCTCAATCACCTGATTTACATCCAGTAGAACATATTTGGTGAGAATCTGAGGTACTTACGCATTATCGCGTAACAATAACCAACTCGAAAAGTACCTCGCCAAATTGGCGACCTCACTATCACACGCCTTGGCTACATTTCTTCGCTTGCCGACCTCATAAGCCTAACCGTGATTCACTTCATATTTCTCCACTTGCCGATCTCATAAACCTAACCGTCTGTAAATCTGGTCTCGAATTGTTTGGTCTCTAAGAAGTTAAAATTTATTGAATTCTTAGTTAATAAAAGTAAGAATGAAAGTGTAATTATGTATAATCAATATTATTATCAAAATATACTGTTACGAATTTTGTGTAAATAGTGTAAATAATTTGTATTTGAGTGTTTAATGCATTTATATAACTCTATGTTATGTTTATTGTATGTTAAAATTGTACCATTCACAAGCAATGCCACCCCTTACGTTATAATGGCGATTCAATGAGAACTTGGCGAAATCTTGGCGGTAGAGCCAAGTTGGCATCATTTTTGGCGACCAAGTTGGTGACTTTGGCGATAATTTTGGCGTCATTGGCGACCATGTTGGCGAGTTCGGAACCCTCTGGAATCTTCTAGAAAGTAGTGGATCTCTCCACTAATGTCACGATCGGCTATATTTCTGGAAGTTTCTGTCACGCCTATAAATAAGATGCTCGCCAGAACGGCGAGGAGTCTGGATTAAACCAGCGGGTAGTGAGGATTGTTTTGATTACCCGGCTGTGCTTGTGAATAATCTTTACTTACGTGTATTTTTAAACACTGATTATTATGTTTGATTGCTGTTGAAGGTGTGAAGACCTTCGGATATTTACTCAGTGAATATTGCTGCTGAATCCTGTATTTAAAGGATTGGATTCTTGATAATAAATTCGCATCGCTTTTGAAGAACTGTTTATTTTCTTTGTGACTGTTTTGCATAAAATCCCCGAACCCTCGGATCTACGCAACAATACTAAATATGTATAATAACGCTATAATAATAATGTAACATAAAATTAATTATTTTTTTCGCTACACATTTCTATCGTTTGGTGCGAACATGATGTCCTTTGATTTTAATATTGTTTAAACTTTTTGAGCGTAATATTCCATCGAGAGAGCTCCAACACGAAAAAGTTTCTCTAGGATTTACCGAATTCAGAAAAATATTTCCTTTTTACAGAAAAATAACATTTTACCTGAGTCAATGAAATGTTCCAATTGTCATCCAATGAACCTTTATTTTGGAAATGTAGTTTTTCGAAATGTAATCAACACAGAGGAATACGATCTGATAATTGGTTTGAAGGAAGTCGTACCCCGTTCGTAACATCAGTAAGATTTATTTATTGCTGGAGCTTTTTTCGAAATTCTAAAACTAAGAATTACTTGTTCTTTTTCTCTTATATTGATTATTATTTACTTATATTCTGTATTTTCGCATACTTATTCTTTTATAGAATTTGTGTGTGTGTGCATTTTTATTCAATATACTTCGTATTTAGATATATTACACATCATGTAAGTTCGTAATAAATTTCGAAATTATAAAACTATAAAAATTACTTATTCTTTTTCTCTTATGTTGCTTATTATTTATTTATATTATGTATTTTTGCTAGCATATCCCCTTTAATGAATTTGTGTAATTTTATTTAATACCGCCAAAATGTTTACAATAGTTTGCCAAGGTAGCCGAACAGGTTGCGATAGTACGTAAATACCGAATTTGATGTTAGACAAAAATGACATGACATATAAAAACAAAATGTGAACTAAAAACAATAATCACAGTATAATGGAGGAACATCGATGCAGAAATTATATAAAAAACGAATGAAATACACATCAAGACGTTTAAAAGTTGTTGTGGACGCTAAAAGATATCCTGTTAAGCACGCGTACTTAACTCTGAGGGGGTCCTGTATCGAAATTTCTTCGGGGCCCGTTTTTAGATATGAGAGTCGTGTTAGTGAGACTGTAGTTACGCATGTTGGGGCCCCCGTATCATTGATACGGCTGATACGAAGGTAGCTACTAAGTACTAAATTAAGAAAAAATACAATAGCTAAAGCTATGTTCAGGTTTTTTTTAAGTGTACGAAAAATTTCATGGCGTAATTATTTTAGTAGTTTTTGATTATTAATTTTTCAAAATAATAGTTATATAATGTTTTAAAAATTGATAATGTCATTCCAATGAGAGCACAAGTTGCAGAATATTATTTTAAAAATCCCAATCCCAATGTATTAATTTTTATTAGTCGAAAACATTAATTTTTTTAGAAAATTGCAAGTGTACGAACACTTTTGAGAACACTGTAGAAGGAGGGAAAAGTGTCACATGAAGGTAATGGAATACCTAATTTGCGAATTTTGATTCTCATTCTTTTAGATAAATTTATTAAATATTAATATGCTTAGATACTGTTTTTATTGTTGTGTTCAGTTGAAGTTTTTTGAAGAATCGTTTGAAGTAATTTTGTTCGCTTACGTAGCAAAAATATTCTGCTTAATAAGGTATAAGGAAATAAATATTATTCCATTTTTTATTTTTGATATTTAAGTGGGATAACGTCTGCTAAATTAGTAATTTTATCCAGCTGGATTGCTTACTGTTTATAAAGCGCATTCGAGAAAGGAAAATAGAATTTATAACAGAGTGAAATTGTCCATCTGATAAAGCTAATTTGAAAAAAGAAAAGATTTATAGTTAAAGTAAATGTGAAGAATCAACGTTTGAGTTATGTAAAAATTTCTATAAAATTTAATCAATAAATTTCCTTTTTAATTTCGCCGGAAACTTCTGGACAATTACTCAGATCAGTGGTTTAAAAGGCCGTTCTATGATAAGTAATTTTATGGGAAACCAAGGAATTTTATGTGAACCAAGGAAGATTAATAGTTAAAATAAATGTGAAGAATCTACGTTTGAGTTATGTAAAAATTTCTATAAAATTTAATCAAAAAACCTTTTTTTTTCCCCGGGAAACTTCTGGACAATTACTCAGATTAGTGGTTTAAAAGGCCGTTCTATGATAAGTAATTTTATGTGAAACCAAGGAATAGAAAACTGAGACTTAAATCCCAAAGAAGAGTGTTCAAACTCAAATTCAGTGGCGCAACAGCCCATGGAGGCCAGGGCCCACTGTTCCCATCCCAGTATACGTGACCATTGGGTGCTGAGGTGCATGAGCAGATGTCCCGATCAGGTGGAAACGTATACATAATGGATCACAATTTTTCAATTAAAAAATATAAGAGAATATTTTCCGGAAAAGAAAAATGAGCATCTATGAATAAAAAATTATTTCGAGTACTATAATAAAACAGGCTTGCTTTAAAAAGTCATAAATATTTAAAAGGGCTTTTTTTCCCCTTTCAAATGGGGATGAGGATAGGTAATAACCATTGCAGATCTGATACAATTCCCGAGAACTGGTATCATTTTTTAGTATGGCACCATATAGGTTAATATCAATTGCCCCAATGCACTTTTGACGCACAGTTTCCTCTTCAGAGGTGGGCACCTGAGCTTTGACAATGCGAAATTGTTATAGGAATTGAAATTCATCGAGAGCACCCAAGCCAAACAGGCATTTTAGGAATCCTTAACAAGCCACATAATCATACGACATGGGCTCTGTCGATTTTTTGCATCATGAAAATCCACCGACTTGGGCTGGAATCGAATCCACAAACTTGGGCGCAGAAGACCAGCGCCTAACCAACTATGCCTCTCAGTCGGAGCAATTAATGTCTTTCGAAACGAATATTTACCTGAAAAATCTTTTAACGTATGTGGCAACAAAAACGCAGAACGTGGAATGTTACTACAGACATCAATAGAGCTGAACTCTGCCATTTCGTGCAAAAAAATGCAAGCATATACCGTATTTACTCTAACATAAGCCGCCCCAAATTCTCAACACATTTTTGAGAAAAAATAAAAAATTGTGTAAAAAGTTCAGCGATATCCAATACTAAAGAAACTTTTTTTAAAAAAAATTAATGAGAAATAATAAAAAGTTAATAATTTATTTTATGAGAATTAAAAACTTTCACAAATATATACATGAACCTATAATTACTCAAACCGTCAGTATCATGTTTTGAAAAAATGATTTGTCACACTTGACTTATTAATTGGTGCCGGAGTCGCCCTTTTCTCACATCCTTGCAATCCAATGCAATTGTTATGCATAATTTTATTTTAAAAGAATGCATTATAGAAGAACGTAAAGAAATTATTAAAAACTGTTTTAACGTTTACAAGCAAAAATTGTATAATTTTGCTTACGTTATCGACGTATATGTGTTTCATCCGTGTCAAGTCTTCAATGGCGCGTTTTTTTCCGTTTTTTTGTGCATATAAAAATTTT
>BMAV01023247.1:0-14924 GCA_019973955.1 Trichonephila inaurata madagascariensis | reverse complement strand
AAACTTTATTATATTTTATTTTTAAAAATGGCTATTTATTTTCATTCAGGATGTTTAACTTTATTGCAGTTAGATTTAAAATAGACCATTTATTCATTTTAAAAGTGCTACATTCTCTACATTTTTTATTTTAAAAATTTTATTTTTTTTTTATTTTTTTATTTAAATAATGTTAACTGATTACTTTATTTGAAACTATAATTATGTTTAAATTGCATTATTATTTATATTGTTATATTTATGAATATTTCTGTTTTGTTTTTGTAACTTTTATTAATGTAGTGAACTTTAAGTCACACTTGTCTTGATAGAAATTCAATAATATTTGCTAATATTTTTTTAATAATGAGTCAAAATTGAAGTCCTGAATAATGTGTATTTTTATACAAAAGAAATTTTTTCAACGTTACGAAATATAAAAAAAAAAAAAAAAGTAAAAAAAAGTTTTAAAAGTATTAATTTTCATGGGAACAAAAATTGAAAAATGAATGAATTTTTTTTCAATTTTTTTCTTTTACAAGAATATCAAATAGTTCAAGGTGTTTTTAAATGCCCTTTCCTGTTAATAAAATGAGAAAAAAAATTACCAATTATATATATATATATTTTGAAATGATTTAAGTATTTTGGGCAGGGGAAAGATTATCAATTTTGATTTAGTAATGACGTCTTCAGAATAGAGCTTACCCCCTTTTTATTATGAGCACGCATCGAAGATTGCACTTTAATTCTATTTTCACATTGGGCACGGCTTTGGGGGGACACAACAAAAAGACAAAATCAGCAAGTATTTTCAATCGTACTTTTGGCACGGCAAAAAGAGTCCGTTACATCAGTTTTGGGGTTGATATACCAACAGTGCACAAGGCGTGACTATTACGTAAAATGGTTTTTTGATTGGGAATGCGATTTGATTTAGGTTTAACCGAACATTAAGATTACAATGTTTTTTTTTTTAAACCAAGAATGAAAGATTTTTTAAAATCTTAAAAAAGTTAATTTAAAGTATGTTGGGGAATTTACACAACACACACACAATATATATATATATATATATTGTGTGTGTTTGTTGTTTAACAATCTTTTAGTCATGAAAGGAAAAACGTATTCCCCCTTTTATTAATGGGAGATTTTAATTTTTTTATTGATGATATTACTTTGTGTGGATGGACCAGAATGTTTATGAATGGATGCGACAGTCTGATCAGTCAATAATCTTCAAAAACAAAAGGTTTTCCCAATTTTTTTTGGAAACCGCAAAATTTTTTCGTCTTTTCGTCTTTTTTTCCCATTTTTTTAATAAATTTTTTTGAAAAAAAAATTTTTTTAAAAATTTATCTAAAAATTCCGTTTATTGCTTTAAAATTTTCCCTTTTTCTGTTTGAATATGAAATACATATGTTTAATTTTGAAAAATTTTGGTAATGGTCACCCCGGGGGACGTTTCCTCGTCATCTTGGCCCCAAGGTGGGAGGGGAAAGATGGATGACCAAGACTAACCGAAAATCAATTTATTAGATCAAGATAATATTCCAGAACAAGCAATATATAAAGGGAACCCTGGGAGTGATATAAAGAGAGGAAAACCCTTTATATGAATAAGCGACGAAATCCGAATAACTTAACTTTAATCAACCCTATTTTTAAAGTTCTAAATTCAGTGATTTATTCGTAGTTAAAATTTCCCCTTAGTCACTGGTGTTTAATTTTACCGTTTTAAACCCAACCCCGTGTGGTTTCCCCCTTCTCATCTCATTTAAAAAACATTAACTATATATACACTAACAATATGCATCTCATGGTTTCTTCTAGAGGGGAATGGGTGAAAAAACCAATTGTACCCCAAAAAGATTCCCCAGAGGATTTTTTGTTTAAAGTCGGGGGACCCCCCTAACAAAACGTAGATAAGTTCACTTCAATATGTTTAAAATCAGTCATTTTAATCATCCTGATTAAAATGTTAGAATTTTTAAATATCGTGTGAAAAAAATGATTTAATTTTTAACAAAAAGTAGATATTCACCACCAAACTTTTTCCTATAACGAAACAAAGTTTTTTTTTTGACGATTTGAATGTGAGCATCATTAGAGCACATCAAGTCAATACAAGATTTTTTTAAACCCCGTTCTATGAAGCAGGAGGGGGCAAAAATTTTGAAAGGT
This sequence comes from Trichonephila inaurata madagascariensis, assembly GCA_019973955.1. NCBI lineage: Eukaryota > Metazoa > Arthropoda > Arachnida > Araneae > Nephilidae > Trichonephila > Trichonephila inaurata. Next base: position 12,761 of record BMAV01023247.1, on the reverse strand, counting down.
CACAGTAATTGATTTTTTTTTCATTTCATCAGTGATTAGATTCCCGGGAGATGCAAAGAATAAAAAATATTCTAAAAAAATATTTCACATTTTCATATTGTCGTTTAAAAAAACCTCTTAAAAACTTAAAAGGAATGGATTGTCCACACAGGAACAAGAATTGTTAGGTTAAGTTTTAAAATGCATCAATTGTGATAAGATACATCTGATCACCAGAGACTACTCGATAATCAGTAATTTATAGTTTGTATCAATTATGCTCTGTTTCTGAATACTCAGCTTAATGGAAGAGTTATCAAAGCCGTCCCCAAGCCAATAAAAAACAATGTTCAACTTAACGGAAACAAAGTACAAGAGAATATATCTTATTTCCAATATCGCAAACCAAATATGAACCATACAGCAAGCGTCAAATGATAGACAAAGAAACAAATATATTTTTCTTAAATTCAACCATATTTTCATGTAAAACATAGGTAACATTAAGAATTCACTTCCCTACCAATAAAAACAAAACAAAAATCCCCAGCTATTTTTATAATTATAAAATGCATGACTGACTGGTTTGAAGTTTATTATCAATTGATGTGTCCGACAATTTGCATTCAAACAAAGGAAATAGATCAACATAATCTAAGCGTTTTAATTCAACAATTTTTATTTTATGTTTGTAGATTTTAAGTTTGCTAATATGGTTATTTATGTAAGAATTACTTTCATCATAAGAAAATCTTGTAACTCCACCTTCAGATTTGAAAAAATCAATATTGTGTACGCAACTCAATGTTAATATTTTACTTGTGTACTTATATAGCAACGAGAAAACAAAGAAAATAATAAGTATTACAGATTTTATGAATGATTTCATATGCTGTGCACCGCAGTTAATGTAATTATCGGTTTTTTTAGTTGCAATTTTCAATTGCCTGTTGTACGTACACTGACGAAAGAAAAAATCCCAACTCTAAGAATGATTTGTGTTAAATAAAAGAAATTTGGTAAGCGTTTCATACATCTGAAAGATGACAACGAATTTAAATTTCACGCTTCTCGTTTAAGTGCGGCGCTAGCAATCTATACTTGTAAATCAGGGTTGTTTTAAATGTGTGCTATAAATATCGTGGGCGTTATTTGTCTGTGAAATTTGACGCATTCAATTGATGTTACCAAGGAATGTCTTTAAGAAGATGAAGAAGTCATTATTAAGAGCTCATCTAGTTTAAACGACATCGTGTAATAGGGCTACGAGAAGGTAGATTATTTCCCGCAAAATTGCAAGATGAATTGACCAGAATGTATCCACTGCGCATGATTGTTGGGAGCAGTGGTCATCGTGCTACGTCTGCGGCAGAAGTTCGAGCTGCAGTTGGTACTACAGGGATACAATGAACTGCTGTTAGAAGTTGGTTACTTAAAAGACAGCTCCAAGGCAGGCACCCTGTAGTGCATATTCCACTGACTTCAAGCCATTGCTGTTTGTTACGCCAGTGGTATCAAGCCAGTGCTTATTGGGGGATGGAGTGGAGATCTATTGTGTTTTCTGATAAAACCAGGCTCTGCCTTGGGGCTAGTGATGGCGATGTGTTGGTCAAAAGGAGGCAAGGGGAATGTCTGCAAACAAGCTGTCTGCGACCCAAATACACTGGGCCTACACCTGGAGCAATTTCCTGCTACAGGTGGAGCACTCTCTTGGTATCCCAAACAACTTCCTTTTCATGGTATTTCCTTTCCCCTTCAAGTTCTTAAGAGGGGTTAGGAGATATTAGGATATAACCCAGCTTTTCCCAAACTGCGGAGTGCACCTCCCCTAGGGGAACATAATAACTCTACTAGGGGGGCGAGCATATGGAAAAGCCGAAAACAAAAGAATACTGAAACAAATTATTAATTTATCGAAAGTAAACAAATAAAATACATTCTGACAAATGAAAAGTAAAATACACATTTACACTGATATAATACACTTACAAATGTACCAATGCTGGACAATGTATTTAATAGTTAATTTAACAATACTGAGTTAAAGGAATATTTTAATAATTACACAATGGCTCCATGCACTGGCTATATATAAAATCATATCCAAAAATTAACTCTTATCTTTATAATTTGTACGGATTTATAATTAATCCCTTAAAACTGCAGATTAAAAACTACACGATTACCTCCCCAGTGCTACCGTTTTCCACGTAGGCGCACGTATGTGTTGTTTTGGGGTAAGGAAGAAAAGGAATAAACAAGTAAATCTTTTTAAATAAGTAAATCCTTCGCAAATACTGTCAAGGTGTTTTTAGTACATTCCTAAGCCATCGGAATAATTTTATGAATAGCTGAGCACAGAAAAGATCTTAATTCGAAAACACGTATATATACGCCCGGGTTATTCACCGTATCGGCTGAACGAAACTTAAAAGGTTAAAGTAGTATTGTAGCCTTAGCGTCAAAGTATAGTATTATTTAGTTCTATACATTGTTATTGTGTATGGAGGGGGGGGCGTGATGAAAATTATGATTGAATATTGGGTCGGAAATACTGAAAGTTTGATAAGAACTGATATAACCCCTTGAAAACTTCTGATTAAAAGCAAAGCTATTCGCTACCCAGTGCTATCATTTTTCACATGGACACACATATGCGGTGAATGGATGGAGGGAGGAGGAAATCCAAGCAAGCAAATATTTCTCTGAAATAAATAAGTCCTTCGCAAACACTATCACGTTCATTTTATTGCATTCCAAAGCCTTCCGAATAGTTTTACTGAAAGCATCGCAAATATAAGAATCGTACTTTGGAAAGAAGTATATATACGTCCGATCCCTCAACAAACCGGTTGAACGGTGCTTAAGGAGTTAATAACATGCATGCAATTTGTCGAGTAACTCAGGGGTTACTGTAAGAGACCCAGAAATGGCAGTCCACTTATTGTTCGTTTGAGAAAGTTGCTTTTTTGTTAGCAGGGAGGTCAAATTCCCTTCATAATAAACACATGATTTAAAATCGTAACAAACTGTCATTATTTTGAATTTTCGTTTTGTTTACTTCTCCCTCTCTCTCAACGCAATTATTACACACATTTAAAAGAGATATTAAATGAATTTCCTCTAAGATTTATATTGACAGAAATTATGGAATCGTAGTGTATTTAGATGTAAATACTAATAACCTTTTTTGACATAATTTTTCTTCTAAACTTTTCTACTGATGACATATTTTACAAAGTTAGTCCCAGAAAAATTAATTTTTTTCTTTGCAAGAAAAATTTCAAAACTTAAACTTACTGTGTTAAGAAATAGAGGAATTTAAAGTTTCAATAAAGATAAAACAAATCTACTGTGTGACCGTTAGAAATAATAGTTATTCTATCCATGTATGCTTAGTGTACCTAGAAAGGAATTAAAACTTAACAATTTCCCAGTTTCCTAATATTTCTATGCTGCCAAACCATTCTGAATTATTCAAATATTTATCTTAAAATCTTCGAGCAGAAACATACAGTAATGTCAGTCAAAATATTGATAAGGAAAGAAGTTTTCTATCAAAGTGAATGGTCTTGTTAAATATTTGCTCTCCTGTCTGAGTTATTATCTTTTGAAAATGGAATGTGTGATTTAAAAGTTTTTCTCATTTAAAAATTTCGTTAAGCTCAGATACCAAATATTGTTCACTGATTACATCATACATACATACATATAAAAAGGAAATATAGTAAAAGGTTTACTTAAGTATATATGTATTCTTTAAACTTTATTATCTGTATGTTTTTATAGAGGTTGTTCTGATTGAATAAAATTATAAAAATAAACCATCTGAACCATACACATATTAACATTGTTTTGATGAATATACCTTTCAGCAATGCGGATTATTAGCCAATTTAAAAATGTGTTTCTTACTTACTAAATGATATAAATATATACAGTTACATATATTGTGTGCGAATTTTGCAGTATATGAGAGGATATAATTTTGCAAAGATTGCACAATGTAAGCACAAAAACATGCAAAAACCTTCGTTGAACAGAATTCTTCACAGCCAAAATACCAATTTCGATTATACACCGGTCAAGCAGCCTACATGAAACTAAAGCCCTTATCACCGAGCATTAGTTATCATAGCGACCACTAGCACAGCAAGGGCGTACACTGAAGCTAGACAGTCGTACGTCCGAATCATATGGAAATCCACATTCCACTCTAAAGTAGAATCATGGTTATTTAGTAAAATATTTGCTTTGACAAAAATAGCTGGAGAAAAGAACAAAACAAAAGGTCAAGAACGACAACTTTTACTTTTTTAACAATACGGCACAAGACGTCTACTTCCAAGTAAATATCTTTTTTTCTCTTTGAAGCATTTAGAAGAAACGAGTCAATACAAACAACTTATGGAAATCTCGCCCTTGTCTATATGCGTGTATTATTTTTTAACTCTGTTCATCAGGTGGCTAATTCAAACTTCTGGAGACAAGAGTGTTCATGAAAAGAAGAGGATTGACTATAAGTGCTCTTTATAGGTTAAGCACGGCTTAGTTCATAGAATATAAGACTTTTTCTATCTATCCCCAGAGAGAGATGAAAGGGGAACATTGTGTCCCTTAGAAAATTACAGGGAACCAGACATTTGGAAAGGAGGTAGTTTATTGATATTGTATGACATAGTCTAAATGCCATTACTTGTATGGTAACAAGAAATGCATCGACAACTGAGTGTTATAGCAAACAAATTCTGCAAATTATTATCAGGCTTTTTTGGGACAACTTCTGGTCTTAATCTCAGGTGTCGTCTAAGTCACTTGACCATGGTCCAAAATTACGTGGTCCGTCGCCAAAATCCCTCCTGTAGCTGAACATTGCGACGTTAATATTCACTCACTCACTCGTCTTAATCTCGTGTTAATGGACGATAATGCTCTTCCAAGTAAGGCTTCCATTGTCATTGAGTTCCTTCAGATTGAAAAAAAAAACATTCGTCGAATGAACTGACCCGCTATGTCTCCTGACTTGTAACCAAAAGGGAATGCAAGGGACTACTTCAGTGCTTCTCAAACTTTGAATAATGGCGCCCCCCTTTTCAATCACATTTTTTATCGCACCCTCTTTTCAATCACAATTTTAATCGCGACCCCCTTATACATTAATAATGTACTGAATGCAATAATAATGCTCTTTGACGCTAAAGCTACAAAACTTTCTTAACCCGCGATCACTCGCGCGGGGGTTCTCCCCCGGGAACAAAAAATTCCTCAATTCAAAAAAAATGCGCGAGCCACGAATTTTTTTTGTGGGGCCCATTTTAGGTCTTGAACCTTGGGCCTGATTAATCCCAATCCTTAAAAACGATTGGGGGAATTTTAACGCCCCCAAAAATTAGGGGGGCTGGGAAAAACCCCCAGTGGTTTATTTTTTTCTACTGAAGCATCTACGGGGGAAAAAACGTTTTACTCTTTCCGCCCATTTTTTTAAAATATTTATGTGAATATTTTATTTAAAATTTCAATAAATGTTTTTTTTAAAAAAAATATAATTCAAAAATAATTGAAAAAACAATTTTTAAAAAAAATTTAAAACATTTTCTAGAATTTTGACAAAAAATCCAAGGGAAGGGAAAATAGGGGGTTCCCATACTTTCAACAAAATTTAAAAAAAAGAACAAAATTTTAATTCTTTTATGCTTTTCTAACCAAATTTGGGAGATGAAACTTTTGAAATCAAAAAATTTTAAAAATACGGTGGGGTTTTTTTCCCTGATGAAATTTCAGTATAATATTTTGTATTCCCCAAATTAACCCTTTTTCCCTTCCCCAAAATTTTAAACATCCCAAAAAACCGCAGGAATTAATGCTTCCTTTTTTCTATCATTCGGTTTCTTCCTGAAAATAAATGAAACATTCAATATTATTAGAGGAGATTGAATGGATCTTGTGCAGCCACTGTGGGATATGAGATCGGATTTCCCAAACATTAACAAACACTCAAAAGAAGCTTTACTGACACAGAATATATTAAAAGAGCATTAATGCCCTAAAAAAGGGTGTTCACTGCTTGTCCACGGGTAAAAGATGTAAAAATTATTTGTTTTTGTCTTCAATGTAAGAAAAATATGTGCTTAAAGCATATGAATACAGTCTGCTCCGAATGTTTGAAAAATGATTTAAATATTATTTTTCTACTTTTTGTGCTATCCTTATGATTAATTATAAAGTATATTTATTACTGGTAATACGTTTTACTTGTGGTTTATGAAAAAATATAAAATTGTGTACTTTAAAATGAAAATTTTGTAGGTTTAGTTTAAATTAATGCTAGTCTTATTTAAATGCAATAAATTTAACAATTTTGTTTGTATAATACAAAAACCTCTTATACTTCATAAATATATATCATAATTGAGACTTAAAAAAAATTTCTTATTTAAATACACGTGTTAAGAGTTTGGGGTGTTCTCTACACACCCCGCGAGTAACGACGGTAGAAAAACAGGCGCGAGTGACCGCGGGTTAATTATAAACCGTACAAACTAATAGGATAAGTATATTAAATTTTATATATGTAACTTTTAAGTAATATATAATTTTTTTTTCTTGAATTTTTAAATTGGAACAGATTGTAAAAGGCGGTGGCTTGTTTTAAGACAAAATATAGATCTCAGCCAAATATATAGAAAATACACTCAGAGTGTCAATTTCTAATCTTAAGCCTTCCTTTGAAAAACTTTCCTCTGCAAGACAAGCCCACGGATGTCGCTAATACTTATTAAACTTGCTCTTAATTTAGTATTAATAAATTAGTTATAAAATACCTTGTGCAGTACTGATACATTAAAATTATACTATCTGAAGTACCCGCTCTTCGAACGAGTTCATTTTAAAAAACTAAAACATTCTTGAAAACTTGCTGAGTTGTCAGGAGAGTAAACCCAAATGCGCGACAATGTTAGAAAATGTAAAATAGAAAATGAATGCTCATATTTTTTTATTTTATGAATTAATTTTGCCTAAAGAATTAGCATTTATAACAAATGAAACAATAAAAAATTTTTAAAAAATTCCCAATGAAGAATAATATGTTTTTTTTTAATATTTAAAAGCTAGAAGACTTCAAAATTTTTTATCCCGGTGGCAGACACACCCCGAAAAGGGTTATTTTCACGCGGGGTGATTGATTCACCCAATTTTTTTATAATTATTTTATTGAAACCCCTATCAACCATATTCCGGGAATAATTTAACTAAGAGAAAGGTAATTACCTATTTTAAGAATTTTTAAATTTTTTTCTTTAAAAATAAACAGTTTTGCCAGAATTAACGATTTTTATCGGTGTCCCGCGTGACCACTTCCGTTAAAAGGTATTCATTAGATAATATTTATGTTACTGCAAAAAAAATTATGAAAAAATTTCATTATTTTTTATATGTTTGAGAATACCAAAAAAATAAGTTTTGGCCAAGTAATCCTTCAAAGTGCGGGGTTTTCCAAATATCATAAAATTTTTTTTTGCAGGGAAAAGCGAAACGAGAGAATCAAATTTCCCAAAAGAGAAAAAAAAAACCATAATGGGGGATCATAACAATTAAATGATTTAGGGGTCAAACAGATTAACAGAAAAAAACAAAAGCTATAATGTGAGTATTTCAAAAATAATCCAGGATGAATTTTTATATTCCAAAATTTTTTTCGTTTTGGGTCTGGGATTTTTTTTCTGAAAGAGTAGTATAAATCACTATCATGAAATTAAAAAAACCCCAAAAAAAAGTTTTTATTTGGTTTTTTAATCAAAGATACTTAATTAGGTATTGAAGGTTTTTTTTTTGAGAGGAAAATTTTTTATGCCAAAAATTTATCAAAAATAAAAAGGGATTTTTTTTTACGCTGAAAATATTTTTTTTTATTATTATTAATTTAAATTTGTTTTTTAAAACTTTTTTTTTCGATATGCAGCCCCCTCAGCCCCATTCAGGTCGCGCTTCACAGTTTGAGAAACATTGGACTACTTAAACAAGAGCTTTGCTGTCAGTAATAGGGTAGGCACTTTTCACTTCATAACTCACATGTACGAAAGTCATTTCTTAAAGAATAGGAAACCTCAACAAAGATATTCTTAATGGCTTAATATGAGTATGTATTGTCGTTTGCGATTTCGTGTATCCCTATATGTAGTTACTCTATTCCATATTGAATATATCTGAGTTGTCTATAGATGAATTTCTGAGTTTATTGTTCTTCCTACTTTTTCGCGAAGTGTGTACTTTTCCTATATGTCTGTTCATTATCATTACATTTGATCAATGCGCATTACATTCATAATTGCTCATTGTTATATGATTGGATTTCAAACCTCCAGTATACAATTTTCTTCGTTCATTGAAATTGTCTATCAGACTTTAATTGGGGTCACAAAGAAATATATACATATGTATTCATAGCCAAAAATATTCACTTAGATATCAGAAGAGTCGGATAGAAAAGGCAATTGAAAGTAAATACTCACTACTAAAAGTAGTAAAAACTCACTAGAAAAAAAAAACTGAATTTGGTATTACAAAATTTACTGGTCCGAATAATAAATCGGTTAACTTTCAATAGGATAGTAGATCACCTTTATTTATAATGCATTCCTTCACAAGTCAAGGCATGTAGCCATATATATTCTTAACGGTGCCTTGACTCAACTTATCTCACGCTAATTGAGCTTTGTCTCGCACATCTTACACATTTTATGATAGAGGTAAAATCCACAAAAAACAACCTGTAGTATCCTATACGTTCTCTGTGTGGAACACTTCTTCAAAGCTTTTAAACATGACCGAGTGTTAATGGCTATGAGACAAACTTTATATAGCTTAACTTTTTATTGTTAAAGGAAAGGAATGGAATGGGTATTCCTCAAAAAAATGGCCGCCGCTTGGAGAACATCTCTAACTTATTTTTAGCCCGTCAAAGAGTTTCTAATGATGGCGAACGGTGAATGGACACTTGCGAAATCGCACTTCATACCATTTTATTCTGTGTCTGGATGCGTGACAATTCCTCCAATGCGAAGTTCACCAAGTTGACTTCACACATAGATGCGGTTATTATTCTCACAAAAACAAATATGGGACTCCTCACTACGTTCGGAACCGTGATTTTGCAAAAGCTTATAAATGGATAATATTTATGATATTTAGTGTCACATAGATTAGAAAATGTATAAAAAAATTTTTTTTAAGAATAGTATTACAGAAAAAATTTTTTTAAGTACACTTTTTTTGAAAAAAAATAAACCCAATGGAATGACCCTTTTTCAAAATATTCCCCCCTTTCTAAAAAAAATTGCTTCTATTATAATAATATTTTGCCTGTATATACCCTCAGCCCCTTTTACAAGGCTAAACCAGAAGTTTTGAAATATATAAGTTGGGAAGGGGTTTTTACCCATGTCTTAAAAACAACAGGGGGGAGAAATTTTTATAAAAAAAAACGCCGATATAATTAATTTCAAAAAAGTTATAACTCTGAAAAAAAAAAATGTAAAATTTTTTTATTCTTAAAAAAAAAAAATATTTCGGGACTCTTTTTGGGGAAAGGGTTTTTATTTTATATAAGAAAAATTTATTATTTTTGAAACATTTTTTGTGTGAAAGAACGTTTTGAAAATAAATTAAAATTTAAATTTTTTTTCCCCAAAATATTGTATTTAATTAATTTTTTTCTTTTTCCCCCCTTAAAACAAATTTAGGCATGTATTTTAATCTAAGTGACACTAAATATCATGAAAATTATCCATTTATGCGCTTTTTTAAAATCACGGTTCTGAACGTAGTCCTATACCTTAAGAAGAACCTTTGGACATTTTGTATCTACATGCTGCTTTATTCGGGCAATATTAGTGTTTTAAGATGCTACTGTGCTGTCAAGAGTGACCTCTGTATTTGTATTTGTACCTTTAACTGCTTGCCTGATTATTCATGGTTATCTCGGGGTTCCTTTTTATATTGCCAAAATTATTACCCGGAAAAACCCCGGGGGGGGCAACATTTGTCAGTACGATTGGTTTTTTCCTTTTTCTCGGCCTGGAGGGGAAAGAAAGGGAAATATTCAATTTTTATTTTCAGTTTGAAAAATTTTTTTTTGTTTCCTTTAATCTTTTCCCCCGGACTTACGTTTTTCCTCTTGTATGGGAAAGCCCGGCCTTTGGATTAATTTTTGTTAAAGAAAAATAGTAAAATAATGCGGATGATGGGGATAAAACGAAAGCGATGATTTTTCAGATAAATTATGAAAAAGTGGACATTGTAAAAAAGTGAAAGTGATTCTTCTGTTTTGTAGCCTTCATTTTTTTTACTATAAAACATTAAGGGTTCCCCCATAACCTAAAAGTTTAGAAAGGCCTGGGCTGAAAAAATTAATTTCGAAAATCATCGTGACGGTTTTTTGCCACATCCCGGGGAAAACCCATCATTAGTCCATCACCCTCGGGGTTTAAACCCCGGGGGATTTTCCAGATGTTATCCCCATTACTGGAAAAAACCTCCCAAAGAGGCGGGGTTTCCCCTGTTCCCGTAAAAGAGATTCCCGAGATCAACAACAAGAAAAAAGACCAATCCGGGGTACATAATGCCAGGTAAAACTTTTTTGTTTTTCGCCTTTGTTTCAAAAACTATCATGCAAAAACTAAATATTTAACTTTTTTCCCTTCAAGGGTTTAAATCGGGGTAAAAATAATTTTTAAAACCGAATGCTTTTACGCCTGTTAAAAACTAAAAATTCAACCTAAAACCTACGTATTTTGTTTTGTTTCGTTTCCTTGTATTAAATAAAAAAATGTGATGAGAGATTTTTTGCAATTTTTTTCAACAATTTTTGTAATGGAAGTGGTTAATCTCAAAGAGATGTAGGCATCTATATCTACCAATGGTAGTGGAACTTACTAAATAATAGAAAGAGTATAACTGTGCATATAAAGTCAAGAATTGTGGCAGCTATAGTGCATTTCATTCTCTAAGGAAATGTCTTTGACCTTCTATGCTTTTTGTCTTTTTTAAGATCTTTGAGACTAATAGTTGTAAGTGATAAATTTCTCGTACCCAATTTCCTCAAACTGCCGCCTCTTTGTGACCAGTATGACGCATAATCTGATCATGCACCTTCATGCAATCCTACAATGAGGTCTTTCTCAAAGATGTCCATCTGTTCAAGTGGCCACCATTCTCTTTTCAAATGCATTCTAAATTTCAAAGCGACGCATTAAACGAGTTTAAAACCAAAATAACGAGCTTTGGTGAAACATTTTAAAAGATTATCTGAGTGACGCTAATAGTCACGTATTTGTCGATATCATCAGCGCAGATTCTTCACTGAAATCATTCACATATCTAACACGTAAGAAATCATTTCTGAAATCGCATTTACATACCCTTCTGCATGCTGCGTGCCACTTATTTTTATAGTAATTATATATTTATACATATCAGGCAAAATAATGTAAATTTGTCACGAATCTATACGCCACTTAAAAACCCAACCCCCTTTGGGGTCTTTGGGCAGAATTGTTTTTAATTCACCCCATCCCTCAAAAGAAAAAACCTTAATTTTAAGTTTGACTATGGGGTTTTGAATTGTAGTAGAAGGAGCTAAGCTTTTATATCCACTACCAGGTGAGGTTGTTAAATGGTTTTTGCAGCAAGATTAAGAGGCCACTGTAAAATTATTTTTGGGGTTTGTAATCAAGATGATTAGGTTAAAATAAATTTTTTTACTTACCATATTTCAATGCATTGCTTTCTCCTTGACATTCCTTAAGTTAAAGTGTTGTTGGTTAGTATTGTTTGAGTAAAAAATAAGTTTTTATCCCGCGATCACTGCGCGGGGGGTTCTGTACACCCAACAACAAGAAAAATCCCCCGGATTCTAAAAAAAAACCCGAACCCGATTTTTCTTGCTGCACATTTTGGTCATTGAACCTTCAGGCCCGAGAAAACCCTCTTTCTCGAATGTTGGAATGTAATGACCCAAAAGTTTATCTGGGGCTTAGAATCCCCGGGGAATTTGAGCATTTGTATCAGTCTGCTCTGAATGTTTGGAAAAAGATTAAAATATTATTTTTTTTATATACTTTTTACTATCATTATCTCATTAATTATAAAAGTATATTTGTTACTGGTATAGACGTTTTACTGGTTTAAAAAAAATAAAAAATTTTGTGTTTTGAAATAAAAATTTTGTATGTTTAGTTTAAATTAATGTGTTAGTCTCATTTGTTCAAAAATTTAATAGTTTTATTTGTATAATACAAAAAAAAACTTGTACTTATAAAATGTATCATAATGACTTAATTTTATCTTCTATTTTTAAAAACACGTGTTAAAAGTTTGGGGTTTCTCTAAACCCCCCAGTAGACTGGGAAAAAAAGGCGCAGGACCGCGGGTTATGGGAAATTTCTGGTTCTGCTTTTTTTTCCCTACACCCATAGGTAGGCAAAACAGAATAATTTAGGGTAAGTCGTTCACAAATTATATACTTGTACTTTAAATTTTACATGCCAAAAACATAAAAAATAATTTTCCCCAAAATTAACTTTAAAACCAAATTTTCAATTCAAAAATAAAAATTAAAATTTATTTCATCCAATTTTTGTCTAAAAAAAAAATAAATTTTTTTCTATCAAATTATATTTTTTGTTGGGGTATTAATATCAAAACCCGAAAAGGGCAATTGGGTTTTTTTTATTCAAAATACAAAACGTCATCCTCAAAAAAGTGCAAAGAAAAATCCGGGCCAT
>BMAV01023246.1:0-49349 GCA_019973955.1 Trichonephila inaurata madagascariensis | reverse complement strand
CTTTTGCCCCCCCTCTGTTGTCGTAAAACATAGAAAAACCCCAATTTCTAAGTTATATTTTTAAAAAAAATTTTTATTGAGCCTTTGCAGGGGTTTCCGGGCCTATAAAAGGAAAAATTTAAAATTATAATAAAGCTTTTTTTTTAAAAAAATGTTTTAAAAATGGGTCATTCTATATTCTTTTTTTGACAAAATATTGTACTTAAATAATTTTTTTGTAAATATTCTTAAAACAATTTTATATACATTTTCTAATCTAAGTGACATTAAATACCAAAAATACTATCCATTTATACGTTTTTTGCAAAATCACGGTTCCGGTCGTCGGATCCCTTTAAGACTTTTCTTTGTGCCCCCCCACTTTTCTTTATTGGCTTTTTTTTTCGTAAAACAGTTTGGGATTTGAAAGATTAGTTTCCTTTCGTTAAATTTTTACATGTTGGGCCTTTTTGTATTGATTTCTCTCTTCAGTAAAACAGTAAGTTAATGACGACCGGATTCGGGAACTCTAGCCTCACTTAGATTATTGTAGTCAACTGATTTAGTATATCATTCGCCAAGCTTCATAGCATTTGAGGTCAATTTATTTTAAAGCAGAAAAATCCCAAAGATTCCGAACATTGGTCGGTTTTGGAATCAAAGATCCAACTCACAACTCCATTCGAACTTTACCGGTGATGAAATTTACGACCTTAACCTTTTGGATATTAATTATTATTATTATAAATTGGAACTCTTTAAGCATATTGTTTTCATTTACTTTGCATTATAACAAGACAAAATATGGAAAACATGTTAAAATAGAATATTTTATAAAAACAATCATGTAATGTAGTGAAAAAAACATTTGCTGTATAAGATATTAGGTTGAAAAGAGAAGATAAAACTGTATAATTTAACCATTAATGCTTTCCGCTTGTCATCAAGTCATTAACACCCTATTAATCAGAGGGTAAATTGATCAACCGTGTCTCTTCATAACTAAAATATAATTAATAGTTACTAGGTGGTATTTAAAAGATCTCAAATAATTAATCATATAAGAGTATCAACAGCTCTTATTTGAATTTTATGTATCAAATATAAACGGATAAAAGAGTTATTACTTATTTACTTACATATGGTCCTAAAAAGTCTATGAAATATTTAATTCATCTTAAGATATCTAATATTTATATCTAGATTAAAACTTGCTTTTGATGTGGAATATCGACTGAGAATTTTAAAGAAAAGAACTTTCTTTCAAATTGAATGTGTTCATGAATTTGACCAATGGATTTCTAGTACACATCGTAATTTGCCTGTAGTTTCAATCCCACATTATTCACTTTTTTGAAAAGCCCTACTGAGTTCCTTACAATATTGATTGTTATATAATCCTATTATATTTTAGTACTTAAAGAATGAATGCTTTTTAAGATCTTCAGAGCGTCGTTGAACAGCAAGTACTAATTATATGAAAATTCCGATTAACAGTTAAGTCTACCGATCAGTATTTCAAACTGAAAGAGGAAGAAAAAAAAAGTTTTGAAAAGCTTCAATAATTTTTCTGAGCTTCAGAAAAAAAAGCATGCATAATATTATTGTTCAACATTGTATATTGTTTCCAATTTAAAATGTAGCTTCAAATGTTGAAATGCGGAAGTTAAGTTCAACTGAGAAAATCCCTGTAGAGTCTCTTAAGGGGTATATACGTTTACGAACTGTTCTTTGAAATTGTTTTCGCATCGAGTGTAAAACAACCTATTGAAGATGTATGTGACGGGTCTTTACGCGACCTTCACCAACTAATCCTCTTGGGGAATCTTTGGGCTAAGCATTCGCGTTTATTTCACAGACATCCCTCCCAACAAGAAACCCTGAGACGCAAATTAGTTAGAGTATGTAAAGTTAGAGTTTAATAATCGTAGGGCAGAAGGAGAACAGCATCTGAATGCAGCGTTACTAAGGTGAGATTTAGACTTTACGCATCTTGACTGAAGGACGGATTTTGGCTACTAGACTAAATTATTGGATCAAGAATTAATAGATTAGGATTGATTAAAGCTTAACTAATCTGATTACGTGCACTTATTCACTTAAGATGGTTGCTTTCTTTATATCACTCCTAGGGCTTCCTTTTGTAAATTACTTAGTTGTGGATTATTACAACTGAATAATAATAAGTTAGATTTATCTTGAAGAGTTGTGGTCATGTTTCATTCCCCTCCCCACAGAGATTTAGGTGGTAGACAGGATGAATATAGCGATCAGGGGAAGTCGCTTACATATACAATGCGACCACAAATTGTCATTTAGCACAGCCGACACTGACGGACGAAGGATTGTCGGACGCTTTCAAACAAATCAGGTGTGCTGGCGATGTAATCTGAAACGTCGTTGACCCTTGCGGTGAGATCTTCCGCTATAGCCACCGGCATCTCATACACAAGTGATTTCAAGTGGCCCTAGAAGAAGAAATCTATGGGATTGAGGTCCGGAAATCGCGAAGGCCAAACAACTGGTCTGCCGCGTCCAATCCATCTCTCGGAACATGTAGCATGGAGGTGGTTAAGCACTGCAATCGAAAAAATGTGCTGATGCACCATCATGCATGAACCACACATTCTGGTGCACAGTAACCGTGACTTCCTGCAGCAACTCTGGGAGGAATGGGAAATTTGCATATATGCAGGCTTCTTCAACCCTACCATGGCATTCCCATCCCTGCATCCATTTGTCCACTCCCTTCGTCTGGTCTCTGGTCCTGCCACCGGACACTATTATTGTTACACTTCCTGGTAAACTAACCCAAACTTTGGCAAAGCAAGCAGTGAAAATTTTTGTGTCGAGGAGGCATAAAGATGAAAGCAGTTTCTTAAAAAATGACTTTAAATAATAATCAAGGATAAAGTCAATGTGTGTGCTCGTCATTGGAGCGATCAAAACAATAAGTTGACTACAAAAATCTTTAGTTCAAAAAAATCAACATTACCAGACATTACCTCATTCGATTCGAACAGTCTTCTTTACAGTTCAATATTTAAAAAACGAATTTATCATCTTAAATGGTGGATGCAACATGTTAAAGTTGCATAGCCAACCAGCCGCTCTCTTATTTAAGAGCTAAAACACACTCTTACATTTCCCTCTTTCTCCCCCATAAAACTAACACGAGCCAAAGTTTAAATAATCACTGATTTGCATTGCAGTTGCTGCCAACCACAAATCACGAAACTTGCAAAGTTCGGGTTCGAATCGGTTTGTTTTACTTCATTGGAGATCATGAACGGGATTGGAAAAACAACAATACCAAGGGAGACCATAAAATTCAGGATTCGAAAAATAATATTTCGCTTGGCTTGCCCACCAATTATCAAGATTTCACCGACTAAACGCGTGCGTGGTTTTGCCACCCCTGTTCTGTTGATTTGCTGCCGCCTACTATCACCCCCTTGAATGTGTCGGTCGAATCTGACAACACCCTGTATACAGCAAGCGATCCATACGTGAGAAAAATAACTAAAAATCGTAATACCTCTTCTTAGATTATGTAAATAAATAAAAGTTAAATAAATAATTTTAGCTAAATTGTCTTACCCCCATATTATTTCTTTTAAATGAACTCTTTTATATGTATGCCCATATTCCCTATAAAAAGTTGTCAAAAAACATATCTCTGTTTCCTCTTATCGTTTCTCAAGTACATATCTGAAACTAAAAGTTAGATTTCTATAAATAAAAATTCCCGATATCCTCAAAAGCCTGTTGAAAAAGTAGAAAGAAGGATTATATATATATATTTGATTGAATGTGTTTATCTTGTATCAATCACGCTCAGTTACTTGGCAGTTTGTAATCTCTTAATTCAAGCTATCAGATTGATCGATCATGATTTATGTCGCGTTGAAGTCACTCTGGGTCTGTTGGCGATGCTTTAATAATTAATGTCAAAGCGAGATCTGAGAACATCTAAATGGAACAAATGTCCTCAAGGATGTCTTTACTGAGAATTTCCCCTGGCGAAAAGGGTCGGTTGTTGAATCATAATTAGTTGGTTTTAAATTAAAATGTAAAATAGATCGTCACTAAAATAACGTGAGGTATATTGAAAAGTGGTTTCTATAGACAACCGTGATTTTTGCAAAGCGCGTAAATGGATGGCGATATGGCGTCACTTTGTGGATAATATGGCCAGCTTTTGGCGAGGAGCCGCTTAATAAAAAATTGGCTTAAATGGCTAAATATTTTGGGCGGTGTGCTCAACTTAATGTTCTTTTTTTCCAAATGCCTTTGTGGGCCGGTACTTATTGTGGCTAATATGCCTTGCTCGTAGCATAGCCAAGACCTCTGCGCCACAGAGGCTCAACTATGAGTTTTGAAAATTCACATTGTTTCTAGGAGTTACAACCATTTGAAATAATTATCGGAGTATTTTCTTAAAAATTTCTCACTTCTGTTTCGTGTAAGACATGGATAAACCGACTCTGCTATGTTTCAAAAATTCTAGTTGAGCCTCTGTAGAGAGGTTCGAAAGCTGAATACAGGCAAAAATATTAATACAATAGAAGCATTTTTCACAAAGGAGAACATTTGGAAAAAAGGTTATTCAAAGTTAATTTTTTGCCAAAATAATGTGTTTAAATAATTTTTTTGTCATAATGTCCTTAAAAACAATTGTATACATGTATTTAATCTAAGTGGACGCTAAATATCATGAAAATTATCCATTTATGCTTTTTAAAATCATGGTTCCGAACGTAGTCGGATACCTTAAGACTACATCCGGAACCGAAATTCTTGAATAAACGTATAAATAAGTATGAGTTTAATTCTTTTGGTGACAGTTGAATTAAAATATACGCATAAAAAATTCTTTAAGACTTTTTGTTTCGCTAGAAAATTATTTGGCATAAAGAAAAAGAAAGATTGATATAGAGCTTTTCAAAATGCAAAATATTAGAAAAATAATGATATTTTTGCCAATATTTAGCTGGGACTTCTATACGGGGTTTAACTAAGTATCTTGGGAAAAATTTACATTAATTTCAGAGTTACGATCAATTAAAAATAGAGAGAGTATATATAACGGGTGGTTTTGTTGAAGCATCTCTACCTGATACAATAAAATATGAATAAATCCAATTTATACGTTATATATTTTGTAAAAACCTTTCGTCCATCCCCCGGTATAGATGTCCCATTTATGTATCGTAGGAAGAATTATTATTATTATAGAAGCATTTTCATGTAAAAGCAGATTTGAAAATGTCATTCTTTTCTTCCTTACAGTTAAAAATGTACGTTTAATTTTTCTTTTTAATATAATATTCTAAAAAGCTTCATATATGTATAATATAAATTAGCTCACAAACTCAAATGTATCAAAAAATTATTATTCATTTACGTGCCCCTTCAAAATCACGCTTCCAAACGTGTAGTCGTCACCTTAATTAGTTACATAGTGTTGGTTACCGGTATAACTGGTTACCGGTTATACCAGGGTTTTGTAAATGTATTCTTTTTAAATATTCTTTTCGTATTATTGTCTGTCAATACCATTAAACAAGTAATATGAAATAAAAATATTTTTTGAAAAATAAGCTTTAAATCTAAATTACTACTCTGAGTTATATACATGCAAAAATATTAATATAATAGAAGCATTTTTCATATAAAAGGAGAAACATTTTAAGATGACATTCTAAGTTAATTTTTGTCAAAATTTTGTATTTAAATATTTTTTTTGTCAAAATGTCCTAAAAACAATTTTATACATGTAGCTCCAATCTAAGTGACACTAAATATCATGGAAATTATCCATTTATGCTCTTTTTAAAAATCTCGGTTCCGGAACGTAGTCGGATACCTTAAATCTAAATTACTACTCACTATAATTTTAAAATTATCCTTTTCAAAAATCAATAACTACTTAAAAAAGAATTAACCATTATAGTTGAAAAAGCGATTTCATTACTAAGTAATATTTTTGAATTACAAAGTTTAATTTTGTCTTATAAGATCAAATTTCTATCATAAAAAATTGAATTTTTCATTCGCAAAAGATTGAACTTTGCTTACAAAGAGATAAAATTTGAAGGTGCGTAGAAGAAGAAGAAGAGTTGGAGTGAAAGAAGATCTTACCTTTAAGAATTGAAAAAAAAATAATATGAATTTTTGTCGTGAATAATTGCCAGAGAAAAGAAAAAAGAGAGTGCATGTATTAAAAAATGTTGCTTTTAAAAAAAAAGGTTATTGAAGTTTTTTTTAATCTGTTTAAATGGCTTATTCATAAGTTCATTGCGTTTCTTCATTTTACAAAAATTCTTTAACTATTGAAATTTAATAATTTTGTTACAGTTATAAAAGGAATTTTAAATAAAAATAATAATTTAGTAAAAATTATAATCTCCTTAAAGTTGACTTTTCTTTTTTGAAATAAGTCACAATTTCAATAGAACAAAATTCTGAAAATAGTTAGATGAAAATGTATCTTTTCCTTATGAACTACTTATGATTTATTCATAAATATAAAATGCTCAAAAAGGCAAGGATAATTTTCAAATTATGAATATTGGACTTATGTGCTTATTTCACAGGTGTTTATTAGCGTATTTTCCCATTAATAAATTTAAGAAAACATAAAAACGATTTTAATCACAAATCCGGAGAAAAATACTGTTTAAACATAAATGCAATAAAAACATTTACATTTTTTTTTTCGGAATTAGATATTAAGATTTAATATTGAACACATTCGTTCTCTATGTATAATACTGCTTTATTTTATAACAAATATTTTCTTTACTAGTATTTACTGAATATTATAGTAGATTATAGTACACATATGGTGCTTACTTATTATAAAAGTAAATTTTATGTTTTTCCTGAGCAGAAAAATAATTATATATTTCGGTATCTGTATGTTGTGAATTTGCCTACAATAATATATTATAATGCATACCAAAAGCCAATAAAAATTCATGATAATACAACCCCTTTCAATAATGTAGGGAAACATACATAGAGAGTATGCGTAATGTTTTTTAATTATTGAAAATTTTTTAGAGTGATTTTTTTTCCTCATATTATTATCATATTTTAGAATTATCATTCTTAAAATTTAAGACACAATCATAAACGAGTGCGAAAAAAATATTTATTTTTATAAAAGCTGATAAAAAAATACAAAAATTCCTCCCCTTGCCTCTTTTTGAAACTCATCATTTGTTATGAGGCTAGTTTTAATATGAAATTAAATTTACTTTTGAAAATTTGTTTAGGTGAAATAAAAAAAATCAAATTATGCAAGGAAATTTAACGATGATAATCCTCGTATAACATAATTAATCGTATAACCTTATACCAGAATTAATATATGAATAGAGAGAAAAATATAGAGAACAATACAAACATAATTATTAGTAAGAGAATAAGATAATACAGGGATATAATTATGAACATGTATAAAAATTTAAGAATTATAAAAGTATAAAATAAAAAAATGTATATACATTTAATTAATTATAATTGAAGCGTATTTTAAAAGTTAAAGAAAGAGTCAAATTACAGTTATATTTGGAAGGAAAAGACGTGTTATTATATTTTATTCTATAGGAGTAAATAATTAAATTTAAAAAAAAAATGCATTACCTGATTAAATAAATAAGTTTTTAAAAATCAAGCTTCTGAAAATAGTTACTTGGTGCATTGTGTCTTATAAGATAAAAACAAGTGATATAAAAAAAATTTTTAAGTCAATCCCCACTTAGGTCAATAGAGAAAAATCTATCTATGTCTTGTAATGCTTGAAAAACAAATTGAGCTTTCATTTGAAACAAATTTAACCCCCATATCAAACTAAAATTAATTAATTTAATTTAATTAATGAATTAATATTTGAAAAACTGTATTAACATAAAGTGTTGTGATTTGGCTCACTCTCGTCTTTTCTGTAAATACACTTAAGTTCCTTGGGATGGCCAAGAGATAACGGTACTTAGGAGAAAAGTTCTGTTTGGAAAAAGATAGAAGTGTAATTTGACGGCCTACCAAAAGAATCACGGATTCCTAGCCATTACTGCAAGGTGCATACTATTGCACGCGCGCCGATCTGTCTCTCTGAAAGTGATTGAAACCGTTGAGTAATCTGGCAGTAGGGACAGGATTATTTGATATCTGAATTCGTAATATTATTAGAATTGAAAGTAAAGTGGATAATATAATTATTTAGATAAGTGATCCAAGTTGTATGGATCGTTTTTACATACAGTGTAGGTTTTCAGGATTCTACTAAATATAAGTCAGTTCCACCAATATATTAGAAATTTAAGTTAAACTCTTAATAAAGTCATATTAAGAATTTAAAATGTCGATTCATTTCGAGAACCCCACACACCCTAATTCACTGAAAACTGAAAAGATATGGTCGATAAAGATCGACCATAAGGTCATAGTGTCAATCCACTACAAAGTTTTAAAAAAAATGTATTTGAACTGAGTGGATGAATAAAAAAGTATTTTTATTTACGATTGAACATTTGAACATGATATATATATATATATATATATATATATATATATATATATATAGTATATAGCATGGTGCTATGTGCTGGCTAGCTGGCTGCTGCTGTTGCTGCTGCTGGCAGTGTTGCTGCTGCTGCTGGCTGCTGGGCTGCTGGCTGCTGCTGGCTGCTGCTGCTGGCTGGCTGGCTACATGTTGGGTTATTACAGGCTGGCTGGCTGCTGCTGCTGCTGGCTGGCTGCTGCTGTGAGCATATTTAAATCAATAGTCAGAACTGAAAAATTAGCCCTAGCAAAAAAATTCCTAGAATCTCCTGAGTAGCAAAGAGGTGCCTGTATTAAGTAAAATTAAGCACCTCTTGATAATAATTGAAGCTTCACAAATTTAAAAATATTAATAAGATAATACGTTAAGCAACTACCTAAACATAATCAATGTAATAAATAAGCTAGGTAATACATTATGAGAATGGTTGAATATAAATATAATTTATATAAAATGATACAGTGCACAATCTAAATAAGGCAATATGAATAATACTAGTTATCTTAAATCCCATCAAAAGCTTTAGATCAAATGTTATTCAAAAAAATCAAAAAAGTAAATATGTAACTCCAAACAAAGTCTTATGTTACAGAATGTTGATTTTATCATATTTTTATATATTTTATCGTATTTGTGAATAGATTTGTGATCTCAACTGATGGAACCCAACGATAAACATAATAAAATAAAGTGTAAACTCTTTTGAGCTGTTATTAGTATTATACTTATTAATATTAAAGTGGTGTAAGACACAAAGAGGCTAAATTTATTTTTTAAAGTATTTTTAATTGAAAAAGAGCACAACAAACAGTTATCCGCAAAAATTATTGTTGTAGACAAATTTTTCAGTCATTTATTTCTTTTTGAGGTTCGTAATATTAATTTCGTGGATTCTTCATTTCAAATTTCATTCACTTTTCTCTGAAATAATTTTCTTGCGATTTAAATTTTATTTGAAAGCCACCAAGTTAAAATAAATTTGTAATCATTTTTTTTTACCATGCAATTTTAAAGAAAATATTCTACATTATTATTCTAATTTATAAATTTCGTTTCTAAAAAAGTGTTTTGAATATTTTTCTTTTCTTAAATAAAATTACACTACAAAAAAAATGTCTTTGTTAATTATTCAGTTTAAAAAAACATAGATGTTTAATTCTTTTATTATACATCCAAGTATGAATCGAAAATTTTGTGTGATAATATTACTTCACATTTTAAATCCCAAGAAAAGGAATTCCATTATGAAATATTTTAACGACTTAAAAAGTTAATAATATTTTTCAAAAACTTTTGCTTACGATATATAGACACATTAAAAATAAACACAGAACCCAAATAGTACATAATTTTATGAAGATGCAACAAAAATTAAAGGTCTTAGCTCTTTTGAATCATGGTACCTCCTCATCCTCCATTTAATAATTTAGAGATATAAAGTATTTTTTAAGAGTTAATTCTCCATCAAAATTAAATCTTCTTAAACTCTTACTAAAAAAAAGAATATTTTTTCTCTAATTATTACGTTTAAAAGAACTATGCAAATATATGAAACGAATGTGTTTGAACTTAAAGGTTACTGCATGAAAGTTATTTTAAGAATTTAGCTTGTGTATGTGTAACCACACGTACATTCAAATCAGAACCTTAACAAAGTAAAAACACGCACGAACATACCAGAGTTGAATAAATAAACATTTTACGAAAAAAAAAGTTCTTCAATTACATGCGACATACAAATTTACAGCCTCGCTTTTCTTAATAACTACTTTAAAACATACACATTAATTTTGAATTGCATTATGGTCTGCTTATTATACCTCAAACATGACATATTTTTAAAACAGAAATTACTTTATCATCGAATATAATTTGCGTCAAAAATACTCATTTTGAATTTTTGTCTCTTTTAATTGTTCCGTAATTATATATATATATACTGCGGCTACAGATTAAAAAGAACTAATATTCTGTAGCGATTTGTATGTGTTTGGTATGTAAGTTGTATGAGAAAGTTAATACAATAATTTCATTCCAATTTATACCATGAAGAAATTATATATAAAATCACGAACGGTTTATCATTGATTTTCGTGAAATTGCACGAAAATTTTAATACTTTTTAAAGAGAAAATGACACGTTAATTGAAACAGGGTTTTATTTATGACACCTCTTTTCCTTCTTAAAAATTAAGTATTTAGCTAATTACTCCAGTTCTGTAATCTGAGCTCACTAATTATGTGAAACACTTAAAAAGATACATTTGTTTACCCTAATTACGTTTCGGTATAGAAAAAGGCAAGGTTTTGTTTTACTAAAACGGAAATTGCTTTTTGAATTGCACAGGAAACGAAATATTCAAACAATTTTCCTTTTTAGAGTGGAAATTTGTTATTTCATATGGATCACGATAAATCTTTGACTTTTTTTTAAAACAACGTTATACTTATTTTGCATACATGTGTAAATGCCTCTTAAATTACTTAAGTAATTCTTTTTTTAATTTGCAGTTTAAATACAGGGTGATTCCTAAAGAAGTATACGGTTTCAAAGCACTGTAAATCAAGAACAATGTAAGACAGGGGTCGGCAACCGTATAGCTGTGACGTGCCAAGCCAATGTACCAATAAGATTCAGCGTGCCACATAGTGGGACCTTTTTGAAGCAATTAGGTTCCCGCTATAACGCATGCAAAGTTAGAGAATAGAGATCAATAATATAGATTTACAGATTCAGTACAGGGCCGTGGGTAGCCTAGTGGTTAAAGCATCGGACTCCCGACCAGGGCCTGGGTTCGATGCCCGATGCCAAAATACCCCCCCGAGTCACACGAAGTATTGCTGTTAATCAGTGGGTCCGAAAGTCTTGGGGGCTGAATCACAAGTGCAGGGGAAACTGGAGAATTTTTTCCTCCCCTTCGTTCCATGCCTAAATTGGGAGGTGGAGAAAGGTGGTGCCGCCAGCTATCTCCTTCGGGGAATTTCGCCGATTTTTAATTTGGTAACCTGCACAGGCTTTCTTCAGCCCCTTGCTACAATGAATTTTGTGGGCCTCAATCAGACTACGTCAGATAGGTGGCATTAGCCTCAACAACAACAGATTCATTATATATTAATTTTGCATCATTTAAAGATATTTCTTTACAAAAAAAATAATAAGCTGCATAAAATATAAATCTGTCTTTA
Source organism: Trichonephila inaurata madagascariensis (assembly GCA_019973955.1). Lineage (NCBI taxonomy): Eukaryota > Metazoa > Arthropoda > Arachnida > Araneae > Nephilidae > Trichonephila > Trichonephila inaurata. The sequence goes on along the minus strand of BMAV01023246.1, from coordinate 37,612 downwards.
ACAAAAATAAAAAAACATTAACTTTTATGTATATTATGTATTTGTAAATATATTTATTAAAATAAAAAGTATAGACAGAATAAAATATAAGTATTGCTCTTCATTATAATTAAATGAAAATATAAATACTAATTTTAATGCGAACCTTGTGCTTGTACCGCTTTATACTTTCATATTGCAAAATCAGGGGTAGGATTTGACTTTTATTTTGACGCGATTTTGAGCATTCATTTGTTGAACAATTTTTTTTGTGGACTCGAAATATTTTTTATATGAGGAAAGATTTTTCCTCTGATATGAGTGACGGATCAATACGTGTTCCTTCAATTAATCCTCTTGGGAAATTTTTGGGCTATCAATTCACGTTATTCACAACCAACCCTTCAGAAGAAGAGAATCTGATATTTAAATTAACTTACTTTTTAGTCGAAGTTTTCTACTTGAATAGAGATAAGGAGTTATACTCGAATATGATTTTTACTAATATATATTTGAAAATTTTTGTAATAATATTAGGGGGAAGTTTTTAAATAGATTTTTCCTTCTTGAATTATTTAGATTAAAAAGAAGATATTTTAATCCTTTTTAAATAATAATCTTGAAGTTTTTGTTTTCGTTTTACCGCATTGTTATTTTTTGGTTAGGTTAGAAAATTCTCTTACTATTATTAGTTGAAATTGCCTTTTCTCTGTGTGATAAATAAATAGATTAGTTGGATCATGTTGAGTGTTTCTTCCCTACCTCCCACACATCTAGGTGCCCGAGAGAGAGTTGCGAGCCTCTCACATACGTAGTATCAAAAGTGGAAAGCAGAGAACACGCAATTTTCTCTCATCAAACAATTAAATCTCTCCAGCAATTACATTCAATAATTTACAAAATAGCTTTCAGATTATTTCGTAATTGCATAAATGTCCCTAAATTTTGAAGATGTTTGTCAAATAAAGGTTCCCTTCAAATTTATCAACTTCCATCCATTTAAAAAATTTAAAAAATTTGTAGAGTAGTGCAGAGTGCCACTGAGAATTGTACCGCATGCCATAGGTTGGCGATCCCTGATGTAAGATATTATGTCACCTATAACAGAATTGTATGAGATTATTTAAAGCTTTGTTAGAGACAGTCACAGATATTCTATGCGTAAACCCTTAGTCACACAACACACATTAATCCATTAACCCTTTAACTGTCAAGTTATTTTGATGATTTGGGTACACAAATTGTCAAATTTTTTTGAACCAAAGAACTTCTAACCTCTAACATTTGAAGTCTTCAGTAAAGTGCTGCCATCTATTGAATTGAGCGCCCTTAACTTTTCCGAGAATCCTTGGGTTTGACAAAAAAAATGAAGCCGAAAAAAAGGTCTCCCGTATATATTCGGGTAAACAATACGATGCACTAAAAAAAAAATACCCGAGTAATACTCGGGGTTTACTTCGAACACCAGTGCTGTGTCCCAGTTATCTCGGCATGACAGTTTAAAGGTTAATCCATTTTTCCCAAACGTGAGCTAAGATATCTGAAACCAAGTCCATTGATAGCAGTTGTGATATCTGTTTCAGCTCCTCTAGATCAACAGGAAGGGTAGGCACGAATACCTTGTCCTTTACATACCTTTACACACCCCACTGGAAGAAATTACACAATTTTTAAAATTTATCAAGAGTGAAGTTTTTTAAAAAATTTTTGCTTGTGAAAAACTTGAAATATTAAAACGATAACTATTTTAACAAAAAAAAAAAATTAATATCAATACAAAGATAAAATAAATTTAATTAAGTTTTAAACACAGCTATATTAATGCGTAACTTCACTTAAATTTGAAGTTATGCAAATAAAATTGGAAATGATAATTAAAAAGGAGTACACGAGAAATGGAATGTAATAATAATTTACTAATGCATTAGAATTATTTACCCAAATACACATCCAAGAAAGAATTTATATTATGAAGAAACACACACAACTGAAAAGTCTTTAAAAAAAATGGAGGTATCATAATTTTCCTAATGTTCTAAATAACTTTTTCCTTTCTTTAGAGATTTGTTTGATTCCTTAAATACGCGGATTAAGATATTAATCATTCTAAGAAATTTTACTTTAATCTAATATAAATAGAATAAATCTTTATTGTAATATAATCATGGAAATATTTAGTTCATTACTGGTGAAAGCAGATGTGAACAAATAAAAACTCCTTATTAACTTTTTTACTTTACATATTAGGTTTTTTAATGCAGTAGGAATAAAAGCACTGATTTCTTTTTATGATAATCATGTTTAATCACTTTTGTAATATTAAGCAGTTTCCTTTATAGTTTCAATTTATACATGTATACATATCAGACATGCATAAAGAAATTCAATCAAAATAATTACTGAACTAGAAGACATAAAATAAAATTTGCAATACATTTTTTTAACCTTTTTCAACATACATTGCATTGAAATGTCATGCATGTTAAATTGGTTTTTTTCAACTTCAATAAAAAAGTTGAAATTTGAAGGAAAATGTTTCTTTCTTCGAAATTTATCAGTGATGTTAAAATAAATTGGAAATCATGTTCGTTTTCCAAAAGTCGAAAAAAAAACTATTTTAAATTTTATATATTTTTTTCCCCTACTCGATCTGGTTCTTCAACAGCGCATGCGTTTTCATACCGACTACATCTGTCAATCATTTCTAAACCACATCCCGTTGCTATAGTAACGATAGGTTACCAGACAACAAACTTTATTTTTATTGATGTCATCCGAAGTTGCAATCAACGCCATCTATTGGATGAAGGAGATTTGTAAAAATTAGACGACGGTCTTAAAATACTTAACGATTTTCAGCAGTAAGAGAGTTTTAGAATTATGACACTAAATTAGAATAATTACTAATTTATCATTGTTCTAAATACACACAAATTACGGCTTCGTGTAATTGCGTCATCCATTTTGTGTTTCACTTGAAAGGGCTTAAAATTACGAGGTTTGTTGCCAATAGCTTTAGCGAAAATTCAAAGTGCTCCTTTAATAAAAAGTTAAATTAATAAATCAGTTATTCAATCGTCAATCCATTTTGTGTTTATTAAGAACAGTTTTATTCTTTTAATATTCATTCCTATGTTCTATATATCACTTCATAAATTTTTAATCAAAACGATTATATTCAAAATCGTTTGCTGTTCTGAATAATTATGAGAATTTCTTTTAAAAAAAATGGATCATACATAACAGTTTTTCGCTATAATATTTCTGAAATTAAATTTCAACTTCCCGTGTTAAACCACGGAAAAAGAATTCCGACTGGAAATCACACTATGATTTATTCCTATCTTATAAAAATTTTACCTCAGACTGAGCAATTAAAAATTTTTGCACAAGAACAGCAGAATTCAAGAGCTAGATAACAACAATTAAAAAGATTTATATTATAATAATGATTGCTTAACAAAATGAAAAGCTAATGAATTTAATCGATTTTTGAAAAGTCCAAGCATTCAAACTGGAATGCATTCTTATTTGCTAGATTTTTGCAAGTTGTAGATTAGTTCCAACCATACAAATTTTAGAAAAATTTGTAGAATTCGAAATTCTCTCAACGTAGTACAATGCAAATTTAACTATGAATGATAGATGTGTTTTAAAAGGACGGATATAAATCAAGAACTGCCAAAATGTTTTGAAAAGTTTACGTTAGAGAATGGATTGGAAGAAAATTAACTATATAGATAGCCTTGATCAGAAAATTTTGATAAATTTGATTCACACATGCGTGGCATTTGTATAAATCCTTAGAAATATTAAAGTATTCAGATATCTAAAAATATTTGCTAGTTTTTGGAGCAGATGCAATTACAATTTAGGAAGTTCTCCCACAAATGAAATAAAAATTTCATAACTTCAAAGTTAATATATATATATATCCAAATATTACTTAAATTCCAAAACTAATTAATTCGTAAAAATAAGTTGACTATAACAATTTTTTTTCCGTTCAATATAATGATGTCTGTAAATTTCACTACTCGTCTTTAAAATTTAAATTTACTGAATAATTTAAATACTGTGTTCTTCAGATAGAAAAATCTGGTAAACTCTAAAATTTAAAATAAAATACAGAGTAGGCCAAATAAGACCTACCAGTGTTAAACACAAATAACTTTTTTATTTTTTGATATTATTTTTTTCTTTTTGTAGGTTATAATTGAATTCTTGGAAATTTGTTATGGTACCATACAGTACAAAACAGCGCATTAAAATTATCGAATTTTTCTATTCTTGTTAATGATCAATTGTTATAGTGCAGTGTAAATGTCGGCAATATTTTAATTCAAATCAGCTCCCACAGCCTTCATGATTAGGAGTTTGGTCGGTCTTTTTGAGGAATTGGGTTCGGTGGCCAACCCTCCTGAAAGAGATACCTATCGAAATATTCGCGCTGAAAACAACGTGGAAACTGTGCGGCAGAGTGTTGCAGATGACCCGTCTGTCACAACTCGCCGTCGTTCCAGCCAAATGGGCATTTCCAGAACGACATTACGTAGAATTTCAAAGTTGGATCTGTGACGGGCTCACGCGTCTTTTCTTTAACATGTCCTTTGGGTACTTTTGGGGCCAAGATTAATGACAACTCTTTTCCAACCAAAACCCAAGAAGTGAAACGTGAAGCTTAAATGCAAATTAGATAGCTTTTAAATAACAGAAGTTTCAGTAAGTGGGATGGCAATTTGGGGAATGTTATGCGAGAGATTGATACAATCGTGAAGTGACAGCCAACAGAGGTTATTTCGAAGATAAAGCCATTAGGTCTAGGTGCATACCATTGCACTCGCGTAAAGACGCCACTTCCTAGTATCGGAGCTACGATTGGATTAAGGTAGGATTGACTATTTAATATTAGGACTTGCGTTATTATTGGAATTGAGATTAGGCGGGTTAGATATTGATAGTGGTCCGAGTTACTTCTTTCTGTATTATTTGTATTGTGTGTTTGTTCATCGTAGATTCTCACATATATAATTATTATCTAATCAGTTAAGGGTTTAAATTTAAATTTTTAATAAAGACATATTAAGAATATAGACATGTCTGTTTCTTTTGTAAATCCTACACCTCTAGCTCACGCGGATAATCAAAGAGAAGATCACCCTAGGGGGGCACTTTCACAGATCTTAAGATGTACCCATGCAAAATTCAAATTGTTCAAACACTGCTCCGCAAGACCACCTACTGCGTGAAATTTTTGGCGAACGTCTGATTTTAAAAAATTCAGATTTTCCATGGCCACCTCGTTCTCCAGATTTAACTACACCCGACTTTTTTTTATGGGGATATACAAGAGACAAAGTGTATGTTAATAAGCCAGAGACTATTAGGCAGCTGAAGCAGCCTATTAAGGGCGAAATATTGAGCCTTCAACCAGAAACATTACGTGTTGTAGTGGAAAACGCGTTAAAAAGAGCCAATCTCTGTATCGAGAAAAATGGAGGACATTTATCTGATATCACATTTCATACATAATTTTCATAAAATATATTTAATGCATAAAAGAAAATTAATCAAAATAAATGATTTTTGCAAGAGTTACCCGTGTTTTACATTAGTAGGTCTTACTTGACCCATCCTGTATTAATCGAATATTCTTCCTTTAACCGGATTTCAGTAATTTATAAACGGATTTTGCAATTTACAAAACAAATTAATAGTTCTTTTTGAGAAAATTTAAAAATGGCATTATATTGTTGAAAGTTTGTGTTCGAAAAAAGCAGCCGGTGATTCAAATTATTAGAATAATAATGGATTTACGTCTGCGAACAAATAACTACAAGATGACAAATCGTCGTATATACACAAGTAAATATTATAACAGATGAGTTACAGTAGTAGGAAATGCACTCGTTAATAGCAAACCTTACAATGCTCTATAAGAGTTTCACGAGCAGAAACTCAGACAGATAAAGTCTCTTTTTCAGTCAATGCCCAAGACTGAACTCTGATCTCGACTGACTCTCTTCTGAATTGCATCGATCTTTATAATGCCTCATGGAAATTTCTAGAAGAGTCGATAAAAGAGACTTCTCGATGGTTCCTTGACGATATCATATTTTTTACCAAACTTGTCGCAAAGGGTGATAAAGTCGCCAATCTGGAAATCCTGGTTACCTCTGTTGGGTCGCCAAAATTTTATTTTTCAAGTTCATGCAGGGAAGCGAATTTTTCTATAAAATTCAATTTTCCCACACAGAGAGAAACATTGATGAGAAAACGACTCATATAACGTGTTTCAATGTGTTCTACGCTGAACATATTGAAACTTCTTACACTGAAGTCTCCGCACAAAAGCATTGTAAATAAAAATACTCAAAAACATTTTAATTTATTTTTCAGTGATATTTCAGTTGTAAACATTAAAAAAGATATTTGAAAGGGAAACCCTAACACACATAAAATATAAAAGTATGCTTTTTGCATATGGTTTGTAATTCAAAATATTTTATACAATTAATTGTCACTATAGGCTACATTCACATTTATCACATATATTCAATACAGTAACTGCTTTTGAAGTAAAGCATATACACTCATAGACAAAAAAAATTAGCGCACCAAGAAGGGGTCGTCAAAATGAAACGAAATTTTACATACGTAATGACTACTTTAATATAAGTAAATTAGTAGAAAATCGAAGAAAAAGAATCATTTATTTCAGAGAAAGAGGCAAAAGAACAGCGGATTTAATACCCTGTTGAGCCCCGTCTAGCGCGAATGCACGATGCGATACGATCGGGCATTGAGGCATACAAGTTCTGTATAATGTTTTGAGAGATTTCGTTCCATATTTAATGTTACCTTACCTCTAGTTCGTTCAAACTCATGGGATGCCCAACTCCGTCCAAATGATCCACATGCCGATTGAGAAATCTGGGGATCGGGCAGGTCAAGGAAGGGTTGTAACATGTGGAGACAGTCTTGTGACACCCTTTTCCGGGGAGGCCGAGCATTGTCTTGTTGAAAAGGGTCCCTGAGAGCCGTTGCGAGTAACAACACATGTAGTTTACAGAATGTCAGGGACATACCGCTGGGCTGTCATGGAGCCACGGATCAATACTAGGGGGTACCATGTATTGTAGGCAATGGCACCTCATACCATCACACCAGCTGTGGGAGCGGTGTGTCGCTGTAAAGCAAAGGCAGGATTGAGGCGTTCACCATGGGGTCTCCACAACGAGCACGATTGTCATCCGATAAGATTGATTCTGGATTCGTCGCTAAAACGACCTGGTTCCATTCCGCTGCAGTCCAGCCTCTTGCGCGGCACTTCTCCAAACGGAGGCAACGATTGGGGGCTTCAAGGGCAGAAACGATGGGCGTCTGATTCCAAATGTCCTTCAGCCAGGCGCCTTCTTTGGTTCGAGAAAACACGGGGCCCCTAGTGAAGGTGCTACATGTGCCTGGATGGTGGCCGATGAAGCAGTTGGCTGTACGCGTGCATTTCTTACGATGTGGTGGTCTTCTAGACGACTGGCCTGTCCAGGGCGTCCTGAGCCTGGTCTTCGGGTAAATGACATCTCTCGGATCCACTGGTCCCAACACCTCCTCACAACACAATCAGAGCGGCCTAATTGACGAGCTACTCGCCTAGCTGACCACCCAGCTTCCATCATGCCGATGATTCTCCCCCTCTCAAGCTGCGACAGCTGCTCATATTGTCTTCGAAAACGGGATAATGGCATGTCTACCTCAGCTCTTGCTTTGTAAACGATTCAGCACACTCAAATAAGCTTTGGTTACCTGTTTTATACACGGGGAACGCCGTTAAACGCCCTCTAATGGTTATACGTAATGTGCAATCACGCTTCTTTTCTAATCATTTGCATATCTCCCCAACATGTACTTTTATGCCAAGTTTCGTTACGATCCTGCAATTATTTCTTGGTGCGCTAATTTTTTTTGTCCATAAGTGTATCTCTGCTTGTGGAGAAGTTTAATAAGTGCAATTATCGCAAATTTATAGCAATGGTTAGTGACTTGTAATTCTTTTAGTATTATGTTTTTGAGATTAAGCCATCCTTTCAGTATATTCAATTTTACAAAATCTGTTTTTTGGAAGGATAGAGCTGATATTGCCGGAAGTATTGAAATGAAAATTTTGAACATATTCTGTATACCGTAAGTCTAGAAGTATTCGGGTCATCAACGTAGTTCTTGCTAATATATACATAATAAAAAGCATTGAATTACAAACCACATATTTCTCGACTAACATAGCACAGAATACATTTTAAGTCAGTGTTTGAGTATAGAATAATCGCGAGTTTTTGAAGAAAATTTAATTTTAACTAACATAACATCAGATAAATTACAAATTGTGTGATATGTGACTTGTTATGACTTTTAAAGTAATCTTTATATGTAAAATTCCTGTGTCACGGTGTTTGTTCACAGTGAACTTCAAAACTATGTAACCGATCTTAATATAATTTTGCACATTTCGTCAATTGTGTCATTTCGTCCAACATAAAAGATGGGATAGATTTTATCTCAATTAATGATGTCAATATTTTTTATTGAGGGAATTGCGGAGAATTCAGGAAATGGGAAAATTTACAAAATATCGTAATGCATGCATGTCGAAGGAAGTTGACCTAAGTACACAAAAAGTGAATGCCCGACGTATTTCGGGCGCGAAATTTGAATTTTGATTCAGTTCCCTAAAATATCTGTAACTTTGCTAGATAATGCCGGACGACTCTATTTTAGATACATCGTGGCTGAGGTTTGCCTTAAAAGACTTGAAGAGCAAAAAATTGGTTCCTAGCGTTTTTCGAGACGAGTAATCTGAATCTGATATCCAATTCGAGAAACTCCCGTAATTTTACCGGATAATTCCGGACGACCGTCTTTTACCCAGACCGTGGCAGGGGCTTACCCTCAAAGTCTTGGTGCCCGAAAAGAGCGTTTCTGGTGTATTTTGGGAAGATGAACAAGAATTTGAAATCGGAATTTAGAAATTCCTGTAACTTTGACGGATATTGCTGGAATAAGGTGGAATGGCTTAGCGTTCTGGTCCCCCTTTCGGATTTTCATTCCCTAAAGCTGCTGAACTTGCAAGCGCTGGGGCGCCAAAAGTCATTCCCGGGTGTGTTTCGGGTTTGGGAACGAGAATCTGAAATCGGATTTTGAGAGTTCCAACAACTTTACCGGATAATGCCGGACGACCGTAATATAATATTAAAAATTGGTAAAAATCACCATTATTTACCTCATTTATAAAATTAAATCTTCTTATGTTGTTACTTAAGAACTTTGTAAGTAATTCATATATTAGCCTATATTCAAACAGAGCATGAATAAAATCGAAAATTAAAAATATTATGTTGTTTTATGTTTAATTTGAACTCTCCGAAATTATAATTGAAGATTAATTTGACTGCATTGAGAAAGCAGGTAATATTAAATCAACTATTACAAAAAAACCACAAAAACGGTGGCCCGGGTCAGCTAGTTTATTATATAATTTAGAAGTCCCAACTGAATAATGTTTTTAAAGCGAATCAATTTTTAAAGAATATATAACCAATGTAAAAAACAGTAACAAAAGAATTACACATATTTTTACTTCGACTTACTGAATCAATGACCATGTCACGTCGAATAATGCACAGTCTGGTTCTATAGAAAAACAGCAAGAGAGAGAGAATGAGACTTTTCAAGATTGATTCCCAAACGGGTAATCACAAGGCACGTTATTTGAATCGAACGGATTACTTTCTCTCTTGACTATATATAATAGGAAGAGATTATGACTTCAAAAACTAGAAAAGAAGTCGTGATAGTAATAATATCTAATCGAGCCAAGACTCCTGTCTCAACAATGGAACGAATATTAAGTTGTAAAGCAGCACATTCATAATGTTTTCGCGGGAAAATTATTTCAGCAAAAGTCTATTCACGTCTTCTATGGCGTTTGCTGAAGAAATAATGGCGGATGATTAATGATACGGAAGTTTGGAATTCTGCCATGGACTACAGAAAATTGAATCTCATTCCATGGCGTCTCCAGTGTCCGTAAGCGCCTATTGACGATTTTTTGGGCCCATTTTTTTTCTTAATTTCTTTTTCTTTTCTCTCGGATCTTTTAAGGGAAAATTTTTGATCTGATTTTTTAACCATTTGTAACTTTTTTGACAGGCTTGAATCTATGAATTTTTTTACGCAGTCAGTTTTGTGTTTGATACGAATACTTAAGGGCTCTGCGACAAAAAAGAGGAAAAAAATTTTTTTTTCTTTTTAATGGTGTAAAAGTAATTAGTTGGGTTTTAGATCGTATGCTTAGCTATTTATATCTTAAATACATAAACTTAACTATGACTCAGTAAATTTTAAAATTCTATTTTTAAAAAAAATGCATTTTAAAATTAGGAATCCATTGTTATGTCTAGCCTTTAATAGACATTGAAAAAAGTAATTACGATTTTTTTCTTTTAATTTCTTTATTAAGCTCACTATTATAAAATTAAACATTCTATTTTTTTTTATTTTTCTACGGAGTGCTAAACTGTGGGGGCGAAATTTTCAAATTTACTGGAATAAAGATTTATCTTACAATAAAATAATTAAAAAAAAAAGGTTGGGGTGACTCAATAAAACCGCCCCGCCCTATCAGTGCGCGCCTCTCCCGGGAAAGAGTTTTTTTGCTTTAAATATTAAAATATACAATTATTTTTCATCGGAATTTTATTTTTTGTTATTACTTATATATATATATATATATATATAACGTCAATTATAAATGCTAATTCTGTGAGGTTAAAATTACACTTGCTTAAAACTAATTTTAATTTGAGCAATCATTTTAAAAATCATTTTACATTTTTTTAAACATTGTCCGCACTTGGGTTTACCTCCTTAAAATTTAGCTATTATATCAATAATGTTTTATTTTCTTATAAATGAACTCGTGCAAAAGCGGGCACTTCACCGGTATACTTTTTTAAAGTATCGGTGTGTGTGTGTGTGCTGCACAGAGTATTTTATAACTAATTTAAATTTAAAACTAAATTAAGAATTGGGGTCTTAAGCTAAATTTTTATAAGAAATCTTATGATTAGAAATTGACTCTCTGAGTTCTTTTTTTATATTTATCTGATATCTATATTTTGTATTCGCAGCCACCTATTTTTCAAAAAATGTTCAATTTAAAAATATATATAAAAAAGGAAAAATAACATAATAATTATCCTATTACTTAATTTTTTTTTTGCTTAAAAGTAACGTATACAAAATTTAATACTTATGTTATTAATTTGTATGGTTTATAATTAAAGATCGCTTATTGTAGCTTTAGCGTCAAAGTACATTATTATTGCATTCAGTATATTATTAATGTATAAGGGGGGCGCGATAAAAATTGTGATTGAAAAGGGGGGAGCCAGTATTTAAAGTTTGAGAAGCACTGTTCTACTGTCAACCTTGCCCAGCCCGAGGTTAGAACCTCGTACTTGCGGTATGGAAGCACGATACGCTACCACTTGGCCATTGGGCTTCACAGTAACAAACAAAAAGTAATGTTAATTTTGAAATGATAGTATTAGCACCGAGAGGAAGAAAGCATTAACGTCAGTTCAGTAAGTTGTTGAACAACACCGAACAGGGACAAGCTAAGCAACATGTCTAAGTACAATCAATGAGAGAAGGAATATCCTCCTCTTCCCCCCCTGTTAATCACTTGCCATAGATTGTCTTAAACGCGGCGTCCAATCATGTCTCAGATGTATTCGATTGGGGAGAGATTTGGCAGTAATTACCAGGGAAGCATCTGCACATCTTGCAGAGCATTTTGGCTGATGCATGTAAAGTGTGTTCAGGAGTTATCCTGGTTATAAAAGGCATGAACACTTTCACCCGATGAAGGGAAATGTCCCCACAGCACATACCATCCCTATATGGTTGGATTGTCATACTTTCTGTTAAAGGTTACTATCATACGCGATAGTTACCAAAAACATGCTGTCGTGTGGTGGGGTATTCCACAGATCTAATCAGATTGCACTGGTTACCACATCAGTGTCACACTCCTTTACAGCGACTGTCATTGCACAAACAGAAGCGTGATTTTTCCTACCAATGTTGTAAGGACGCTGATAGCTAGATTTGCAACCCATAAGCTCTCTTTTTGTAGAGCAAGGATGGGCAAATTTTACCAGGATATGGGCTACTTCTAGTGTTTTTAAGGTATTGAAACCCACCCAGTGCGTAAATGTGGCCCTTCTGTGTATTAAAATTGTATGTTTTCTTTTCTTAATACTTGTTTCCCACATTGTTCTCCTCTTTCAGAAGATGACAGATTACTATTTTTATTAAAAAAACACAAGTAACACAAAAAAATGTCAAGAGTTCAATGCTTTGACAACTATTAATGAGTGCTAGATCTTTGAGCGTGGACGTGTTTAATGCAGGGAGAAGAGAGCATACGTGAACCAATGGATCTGAAACCAATGTAGTACTTGATTTGTCCTCTACCGAAACCTTGCCATTGTGAGATATGGCATCAACACAAGAACCTAATCCCCTGAAAGCCCAAAGTATGGGACGATGTTTCAATAGCCTATCGTGGGAACAGCTATCAACAATTTTTATTCTCTCCTTCAGTCGGTGGGTGAGGAAAAATTCATTTCCAAACTCGCATCGTAGTGATCGTGTTTTTCCCCTACAGCGGTAGTGGACGCGTTAGCGACATCGTGCACTTCCAATGAAAGTACACATGTTTATTTTCAGTATGCGTGTCTTAGCAAGGCTAACTTGAGCAAGATGCCTTGGTCTTAGGTCTTAGTAAAGGTGGTTCCTCCAAAATGTCTTGGTGGTCCACCAGTCAATCGTGATCGCCTGAATGCCGATCCTATCATTGTTGTAGAGTATGTTTTAAAACTGTCACTGTCTATAATCCTGATATTTTTAATGTTTTAAAAAAAGTATTGTATAATAGTAGATCAATGCATCTATAGTATTTATATTCTGATAAATATTTTTTTAACATTTTAGTGAAATGAATAGAGGTATATGAAATTGCAAGTCATTCATGTGTAATTTCCTTACAATGTTATATACACCCAGTTCTACTTTGAAACAAGTCCGAAGAATTCATTAAAAAACAAGTAATATGAAAAAAATTTAATAGTTCCTACATAGGTAAACAAAGAAAATTTTTATTTTAGTTACTTTTTATTAAATAGTTGCAATTAATATAAATATGTACATACATATGACAAAATCACAATATTAAGTGGCAAAATAGAAAGCGATTTTCCTTGCAATTTTCCATTTTTCTATCGATATATGGTATTGGACTATTTTTTGTTTGTTCGTTACTATTTATTCATTAATTAAATTTAATTACTTTAATAAAATAGTATGGTAAAAAGAAATCACATTCCAGAAATTAGGTCATCCCAGGCAGGATTCGAACCCACGACCTTTGGATTAGAAGTCCAACGCGCTATCCATTGCGCTACAGGGACACAACCAGCGATTTTCCTTTTTATACATGGTGCTGAACTGTTATTTTTGTTAATATTCATTCATTAATAAATAGATTTAATGAATTAACAATTGAAAAAAATGAATTAACCTCAAGTGTCATCCACTACAAGTTTTAAAAAATGTATTTGAACTTGAGTGGATGAATAAAAAGTATTTTATTAATGATTGAAAATTTGAACGAGATGTATAAATATATATAAATAAATATTTTTTGGATAGGGGAACAAATTGGGAATTTAAAAACTGTAAAATGAGAAATTTTATGAGGAAAAAAATGATACCAGACCAACAAAATCAACAAAAATAATATCAAATCCATGTTAAGAATCTTATAAAATTTCCATTCTATACATTTTATTTTATAAACATGTGACGCATGCAATAAAAATCTATGTAATTACATATATTACATTTTTATTTGAAGAAAAATATTATACTAATACTTAAGAAAATAAAAGACAAAATAATCTCAAAATATACAGCAGGATTACTCATTTGTTTAATTTACCATTTATTGACTTTCAGCGTAGTTTATTAATTAGAACGTGCATAATTGTTTAAATTTTTTTATCGCGGAAAACAATAAAAGGTACTTTTTTACTTTCAACCCTGAATTTGAAAGAAGGAAGACTTAGATTTTCGAGATTATTCAAAAAGAGAACGGAGATTTTTACGACAAAAATATTTCTAATTTATAATGATGTTACGATTCTGAAAATTCTCAATAATAGAAGAGAAGTAAAAAAAATTTAGTGTCAATTCAAAAATGATTCACAACTGACAAATTGCCAAATTTTGGGAAAGAAAATGAAAATAATTTTTTAGAATCGCGTTAAATCAAAACTCTATATAAAAAGACACAAAATAAATTTTGGGAAAAACAACTCAACCCAAATTTAAAGAGAAACGTTTCATGTTTTTTAAAATATTAAAATTTTTTCATTTTAATTTGTTTATTTAAATCAGCTCATGCCGAAAAATAACGCGTGTATGTGTTTTAGCTTTAAAATTACTACGAATTTCATTGCTTTTTTAAGAATGATCCTTTTAATACATATAAGTTGTAAATTTAATATAAGTTTCAGCTAAGGTTTATTTATTTTTCTAATAAAATTATCAAATATTTTAACAGTAATACAGTTTAGAATATTATATCATATGCATTAAGCACACTAAACTCACATTTCTATCAACTTAACAGAATACAGACATACACAATATAAAATGATCCTATTTTACTGCATTACTTTAACTCAAAGCAAAAAGCACACAATTACTTCAATAATATTTTTCATTTTAATTGCTTAGGACACGACCTAATCTCCCTATCTGACACCTAATCTACATACAAATTATTCAGCGTTACTTTTAGCATCTGGACTCATTTAAAATCACCGCACAGAATTGTCTTAATTTAATTCAAAGCCTACAGTTATCCCCAGACAGTCAAAACGAAATTCTCAGGATAAATCCGTGACATCTGTTTTATTCCACGGTGAAAACCCTCCGGAACATGAACCCTGCTGACATCTTGCCGAAACTCGAGCTGGCTCGGCAAATACGCCCACTCTGCACTTATTTAAGATTTAATTGCATATTTAAACAGCAAATTTGCGACAAAGACTCTATTCGCAAAGAGCACGCACTAAAAGCACGAGGAACTTGACGTCCTACGCGTAGTTCACTGTTCAAATATTGGAGGCGCTGCTTGAGAGAAGGGTATAAATCTTTAAAGATGCTTTTTGGTTTGCTATGTTTCAGAAAAGATTCTTTTCTTTGAAAATTCTACATTGTACAGTTCCGCTGTTCGTGTGATGTTTTATGTTTCTTTTATCTTGACATAAAAAGGAATACATTATTTCGTGACATTTTTTTGCGTTAATGTGTTGAATTTTCTTAACTTGTTTGAAGATTAAAGTTTATCTTGTCTGACTTGTGCTGATAAGGCAATTTATTTCTTGTTTGTTTCGTTAATTTTAGCACATGAAATTGATTTAATGTGTAATGTGCAAAGGGAATCAAATGTCACAAAATAAATTTGAATGGAAATAAAACGAAAAGGTGAAGAACTAAGAATTCAATTTTTGAAATGGATTTTCAAACTGTGGAAAATTAAACTTTATTTTAATTTCTTTTTACATAGCTGTAATTATTTTAAAATAAATATTTCTGATACAACGAAATTCGTCAAAAAGTACTTTCATATTTAATGAAAAATATTCATATTTAATGTCGTCAAATAATATTTCCCAATTAGGAACCGCTATTACGATAATGTGTATTTTTAGCTATGTTATAAAATGTTAAAAAACTTGGATGAAAGAATAATTATATTTGTGAAATAAAAATGATAATTACAATTTTAATATTAGTTATTTATACCAATCAAACAATTTTAATTTTTAAGAGCAAAGAACACAAAAAAATTTTCATAACAATTGCTTACGTTAACAAATGAAATTATTAATAACGATTTTTGTATGTTGTTTTTGTCTTTGTTTTATTTTCAGAAAAATCATAGAAGTACTTCTTATAAAACTGATTGAAAAACATATTACATATTTTTCTAAAAGTAAAGCTATTGAGATATTTAATAAGCTCCTTGTATGTTTTAAATTAAAATCGAATACTTTGAAAGCATAAAATGCGATTCTGTTTTTTTCAATGGGGCTGCGAAATGGTATTTTTACCATTGCAGATCCTAGAACATTCCCTCAGAGCTGGTATCACTTTTTAGTTCGACACCATATAGGAGATACCAATTGCCGCAAGTAATTTTGACGCCCGTTTTCCTCCACAGAGAAAGGTACCTGAGCTCTGACGATGCGAACTTGTCCTAAGAATTTAATTTTGCCTCAAGCACCCAAGACAAACAGGCACTCAAGGGATCTTTTACATGCCGCATTATCTTACGACATGGATGCTGTCGATTTTCTGCATCATGAAAATCCACCGACTTGGGCCGGGATTGAGCCGCAACCTCTGGCGTACAAGGCCAGCGCCAAACCTACTACGCTACCAGCCAGGAAAAAAAACGCAATTCTCTAAATTTTTTATTAGCAATTCTTAGAGTTTAATAAAAAAAAATTAATCAGATTTTTAAAAAAGAACAATTATAAAGGTTCTTAATAATTTCCTTATATATATATATATTTTACTACTTTAAATTAAAAGTTAGAATGCCTTACTTTTACCGTTTATATAGTTAGAAAGTTTCAACATTTAATAACGAACTATATTTAGCTACAAATTTAGCCACTAAAAATATTTTAAAGCAATTTATATATAAATATATACATGTAAAGTAAAAATAAAATAAGACACATAACTCAGAGCTTTAAACGTTTTAAATTTGTCAGTTCTATAAAAATGAAATGAGAAATTATCCCATCAAATTTGATTTCTTTGAATGAGTGTAATATGAATGTAGAATATATATGGGAAAAAATACGTTCTATTGCAAAAAAAAAAGTCTTCAATGGTACAATTTTGTTATAAAAAGAGTTGAATAAACTTTACTGAAAAAGACATCCTTAAAAATTTTAATGTTTTCCCTAAAATCTTTTCTAGACCATACTGACTTGTCCTTTATTTACTTTCTTTTGAAATAAAAATGCATATATGTGTGTGACAAATTCATTTATTACTATTGATATTTATAGAAAAGTTTTGCTTTAGGATGCATTACAAAGAGTAATATGTCTGTCAAGTCCAATTTTGACGTTATATGAGGGAAAAAAGAAAAGAATACGAACACATATCCAAATTTGCTTCACAGATGCATACGAAAAGTATACATAAAGGAAGAAAAATATTTCCTTAGAAAAGCATATGCAAATAAGCTTTTCTATTAGATATTGTTTTTTATGTGTAGAGAATTTATCATCATTATTATTATCGGTCCTAATGCAGAGGATCGATAAATGAGTATCAAGCTTGCTTGGGGACTTGAACACTGGGGGTCTTGCTTCAGACTGACCATCTGATCGGGACATCAGCTCATGCACCTCAACGCCCTATAGTCACGTGTACTGGGATGAGCGCAAATAGGCCCTGGCCCTCATGGGATGTTGCACCAATGAGTTTGAGTTTATTATTATTGGTAAATTAATATTACTATTTACATAGTAGGATTCAAAAGTTCCCGGACTGAGTCTATAACTTAAAAAATAATACCAGTTAAGTTGCTGAAACACATCCTTCTTCGAAATAAGACCCTTGGGCAACAGCTCACTTATACCATCGCTTGTAAAGTTCATCGAAACATTTCTGGAATTTATTTTTAGTCATGTCCTTTAATCCAGCCAGTGATGCACCTTTAATTTAATCTGCAGATTGAAATCGATGACACTGGAACTGATTTGGCAGCTCAAGAAATATTCTGAAGTTTCAGGGAGAGATCAAGGAGTAAGAAGGATGTGGCAGAACAGTTGTTTTCATTTTCACCTCGTCATTGTTTGAAGCATGTTCTTACGCACCGCCGAAGAAAACTTTTCAATCTTTCTAGCTGTGCGGGAAGTTTGTGGGCATCCAGAGCGTTCGTCGTTTTTGGCACTTTCCTTGCCCCCTGAAACGTTGATGCCACTCAAAAACTTGCGTTCGTGACAATGTATCACTGCTTTAAACATGCATCAACATTTCGTAAGTCTGCGTAACATTCTTTTCCCAGCCAAAATTTGATATTATTCTCCGCTCAACAAACGCCATTTCGTTCAATCGCCGGCTACTAAATGGATCCGCTTACAAAATACGTAGCAAGCCACCGATCACGTGATTTGGGACAAACTTTTTTAGCAAAGGGGAAGAATACAGTGACAAAGAAATGTTATTGTATTCGTTCTATACCAAAAATTTTTAAGCTACAGGCTCAGTCTGGGAACTTTTGAATCCTTCCTCGTATAATTGGTTGTATTTCCTATTTATGGGACCGGAGATGCTGAAAACTTTAAGCAATAATCAATTTTAGCCTATTAAATGTTTGTTACGAAGTTAAATTACGAAAATATTTTAATAATAATTCATTTAAATGTCAGGGATAATGTTAGATTAATTTAACGTTACAATCTTCTCGATTTTAATCAATTTTTATATAATGTAAAAAGACACTCTCATGAGATATGAAAGTTTGGTGAAAACAGAAGCTTCGTTCACACTTTATGGAAACGATTTTGTGATATATATAATTAATTTTTATCAATGAATACCACATTTTTGGTGAAAATTTGCTTCTATCTGATAGCCAAGATTCTTGACAATAGCTCTAGCTCGAATTTTTCATCAAAGTTAACTTTTTCTTATTACTGTCCATTCCTATTGAACCGTTTTTCAAAGTCCTTAAGGCTCGTTTTAATAAACCGAAAGCACAAATTCCATTGCAGAAGCGTAGGGTGATTTTACACATATTTCATCAAATGGGATACGTATATTACTGTTTATGATTCTTTCTTTGCTAAATAAGGGGCAGTTGACTTAAACGTGTGACTAGAGCAGGGGTACTCAAACTTTTTTTCTGCTGGGCCGCATACATTTGTCAGCTATTTCACGCGGGCCGCATACATTTGTCAGCTATTTCCCGCGGGCCGCATACATATGTTAGTTATTGCACGCGGGCCGCAACATGAGGATAAATGGAGATGGGAGAGAAAAGCCTGAGAGAGAACACCAAGATAACATTGGAAATTTAAAATGTAGAAAATTGATCAAAATATTACAACTCCTGTTTTTTTTTTAAATTATTATTTTTTATTTTTGTCACTAACACTAAATTAGAAGCATTTACGAAACACTCCTTCACAATTTCTGCATCAGTAAACGGTTTCATATGATTACCAATAATGTAGCAAACTTCATCGGATGTCTTTGTTACCTCTGTGATATTACCACTGACAAAACACTTTGTTGCTGTTGCAAAGATTATTCAAGAAAGCCTATTTATCACCTTTTGAAAGCGAACTTCGAGGAAAAGTGTCATTAAATGATTCCTGGTATTGGTATTTTTTAAATACGGCACTTTCATGACAAATCAAACAATTACTGATCCATGTTTGTTTTTCACGACAAAATAGTCAAATTCCCAATCTTCTTGAAACGATATATTTTCTTCGAATATTTTTCGCTTTGAAGATAAGAAAGACAGTTAAAAATTATTTTCACCCATAAAATTGTCGCTACTCCACTGTTGTCTGTTATCACTAACCGTAACCGTTCAAAATAGAAAAATAATATCAATTCATACCCGTACGACACCGACAGCAAAAAGCAAAATTGATATATTTGATTTCTTGACAAAGAATTTCCCACCAAATTTTTAATACAATGTTCTCAAATAAGTAAATTTCTCAGAGCAATGGGCCATGACCGAGCCACTTAAAAAGGACCCACGGGCCACAGGTTGAGTATCGCTGGACTAGAGGCTTTGTCCATATGAAGCTCAACTTTATCAATGCCTTTCCATATAAAGTAGAATTTCTTCAAAAGAAATTGGAAAGTTCTTCAAAAATTGGTTCTAAAATATTCTGCTGATAGTAGAGTGGATTCATTTTGGCTGCACTTGAGACTTTTTAGATTTTTAATTTGCCGTTGTTAGAAAATCCTGTGTCTATCAAGAATCCCTTTAGGAACTTTAGTGTACACTGATGAAGCTATATCGTACAATCATTCATGTCAGTTCAGCAATAGAAAATTAATCTTCTTTTACTACAATCACTTAAATATACCCATACCTCACCAAGCGTTGCCACGAATTTCCGTTTTTTAGCACAGCTAGGTAGTTTTATATAATTTTCTACAATTTCCTTTTCTTTCAGCAATATGTTTTTAAAAATACTTCAGCTTTAAACATCTTTTTTTAACTGTAAATCTTTATGAATGATTTTAATCACAGTGCTAGAAGACATTCCTAGTTTCGATACAATGAATCTTTGAGTCGGCGGATTTTCTTTTAGGATCAGAGACTTCACTTTCTTGATAGTTGCCTGCGTTCGAAAAGTCTTAGGAAGAAGCTTAGTGATCATGTTTTCATTTTTACTTTCAGCTAGAAGTTTTTTCCCTTTCAAATTTAATATATTATAAATATCTTTTATTGAAATGAATAATCGAGATTTGTACACCACTTTACAATTTGTTGATACGTAATCCTTGAGCCACATATATATTTCAGGAGCCATTTTAAAAATAATTCTTTTTTTTCTTTTACATTCCAATCAAAAGAAAACATCAGCAGACTATCATTCTGAAGTTGCCAAGTTTTATCTCAAAATGTAAACGAGCAAATAAATTACAAAAACGTTTCCACCTTCTATAAAGCACTGTTTCAAAAGTAATTTCTTTCACCTGATGATACTTGCCATTTAGAGGTGTTAATGTATGTTAAATCTGTCGAGGCAACGTGGTCTGAAAGTCGTGAGAAGTAGGAGCTCTAGCTCAGGTTTCATCCTCAATTCTTGTTTGGGGTTCAAAATTACGAGGAACATCGCCAATAACTTACACGTAGCTTCAAAATGCGATGTTAATGAACAATCAATTCATCTGATGAAAATTCAAAATCCCAAAATACATAACCAATAACTATCATCGAGTTGTAGAACAGCAGCCGTGGCTACTGAGTGGTCATGGTTACAAACTCAAAGCCGGAATTGCTTTTGTGGATTCTTGAGTACGAATCGTAGTGGGTGTCATCCTTGTCACTTGACCATGGTTTAAAATCATGAGCTCTGTCACCAACAGCCTACATAGTGTGACACAAAGAAACAAACAAGACTTCCATTTGTCAAACATCTTTATTTCATGATCGGAATATTATTTCTATGGAAAATTTAATTACCTTCATAAATCAATAAAACGCGTATAAAATATAAGAAGGTTTTATCCTTTTGTTTTTTCCTTTTATTTTCGACATTATTTTTCTATGTGTTTTAGTGATTCGTTAGTGAGTTAACAGATCATCAAAATATTTGCACAAATATTTTCTGTACAATCCACCCCTATTCTTTCCTTACTTTTTTCGTTGTCCTTTCTCATATTTTACAGTATAGTTTACTCGGTGGCATAGAAGTAGCGTGCCCGCTTCGTAAACCAAGATTTGAGGGCTCGAGCCCAGCTGGAATCGACACATTTTCCGGATGTGAAAATCCTAGCATACATGTGATATGATTATATGGAATGTAAAAGATCCCTTGAGTTTTAATTTAGCTCTGTATACTCTCGGCAATATTTAGCATCCGACAAGAGCTTGAATCGAATAAAATAGGAGCGTTAAAAATTTAGTAGCCGGAACCGCCACTAGATGGTGCCACCATGAAATAGCTCTTCCATTTGGGGGACTTGCCGTATCTGCAAAGTCTTAGTTACCAATACGCAGCTCATTAAAAATGTTTTACAACATCGGCAGTATTTTGTTGTATTTGTTTATATGCTTATATATAGTATTTTAGTAATTACATTAGTCTTGAAATTTGAGAAGAAAATTAGAAAACCATTTATGTGTATGATAGCATAATGTCCCTAAATCCAATCTGACACAGGTAGAGCTTTAACTAGATAACATACAGAACCCGTTTTTGTGCGGTCCTTTTTTATGCGATTTTATTTTTGTGTAGTTTGTTTTGTGCAATTCTATTTTTTTACGATTTTTTTTTTGTGCGATCTTTTTTTTTATGCTGTAGATGAATTTTAGCAGCTTTGGTGGCACTATAATGTTTTCTATAAGTGTACATATTTACACTTCAATACGGTCTGCTCACTGGTTATAAAAAGTCTCTCGACAATGCGCTCTCAATTGCTTTCTCTGAAAGCTCTAGTAACACGTACTTGATTGAAAACGAAACTGTCAGTAACAGAGACATTATCAATAATTTGTTAGACTATGAAGAAGGACAAGAAGAACCTAATTCTTTGAATGCGGATAAAATATATGCAGGGATCTATCTTTCCGACAAATCGGAAAAGCATTTTCTTAAAATAAATACCAATTCCGAAAGGAGTTTGAAATTTCAAAAAGAGTTTCGATCACGAATATCTAGTCACCGTGACGTTCACAAGTAACTGATTCACCGAAGGTCGTCACAAAAATTTATCACTTACTTTATGGTGCCAAAAAATAAATCAATTTAAATTATGATGAAAGTGATTTTGAACTAATCACAGGAAGAAGCACGCTTTGGATTAGTATGAGTGGTAGTGAATTATGTATTTGAAAATTTTCCATGTGTACAAGGAGAAATAAATGCTTTTAAAATGTTTCCATGTGGAATTTAATAATTTATTTTGTTTGGAAATACATTTTAATAAATTTTGTAAATAATTGACGTATTTTCTCAGTGCGACTTTTTTTATGCGGTCTCTCTCCAAACGCATAAAAAAAAATTCTGTAGTATGTCGACAAAGTTGTTCGGTACATGTAAGCATTTACGAAATTTGTGCATATATTTTTGCGTGGTTTCTTTTTATGCGGTCGCTATCTAAAGCACAAAAGAAGTTTTTACTGTACTAACTAAACCACATTTTTTTTACAAAAAATAGTATTATGAACTTTTGATACTCAAACAATATTTAATATTCGACAGATCGTTACTTCTCGAAAGTCATAAGATCACCTCCGTGTACCTAAATGCATTAAAACAACCCCTGAATTAAAACGTGATTGATCATAGGCTTCAAGCGAGAGCGACCGGATTTAATAAGTCATTCTTAAAGTATTACAAAGTTATCAACCACGTAAATAACAGCTAATACGCTAAACGCGCGCCAAAATGTTCCATCTCAAGTAAATGAAGGCATTAACAAGTTCGTAGCACTACGAAATGTTTTAATGGCTGAAATGCGTGCGAAAATGCTTCAGCTCATATTAAATGCAAGAGCATAAGGAGTAATGAAAGTGGTCTTAATGGTTAAGGCTTTGTTTTCCTGCAATTAATCATAGTATCGTTAACCAGTTTTGACAATTTATAATACGCTGCAGCTTGTAAATAAGCAAAAACTAATAAATATTAATGAACTTTGTTTGTGGCCCGTCATTCTCGAAAATGTGTGGGGAGCTTCATGGTGGTATAAATAAAAATTAAAGAAAATATTTCGTTGATTTAGAGAAACTAGGAGGTTTGAGTGAAGGTTATTCGCGCGTTGTTGATGAGGTAAGTGTACGTAAATGTAGTCTCAGCAATGCTTGTATGGAGATACTTCAAGTTTTGTGTAGGCTTATGAATTGAGTTTTAAAAAGTTCGAAATTAATGCTTGTAGAATCTTGTTATGAATACTGAAAGTGATGGCTCTTTTTATAATAATGAAGCTGATGAAGTGTATGGGTAGAAACTTATTTCGACACTGCAGAAAAGGACATAAAGGACGATAAATGATGAAAAAGTTACTTTTAAAAAATGTCTTATAGTAATGGCTAGAGTATCTAAGTTAATTTCGTAGTACTCTTTTATAGATATCAAATAATGCAATTAGAAGATTATATTTTAGTCATTTTAGTCCATAGCAATTGTACTTACGTTTTGTTTTTAAATTTTAGGTTTCCATTGCTTTTAACGTTTTGAAAATTCAATTTTAAAGTTTATTTTAATATATATTTTTCTCAGTAATATTATAATTTTAAGGCTGTCTTCGGTGAAAGTAGTAGAGCTTGAACTAAATGCGAAGCACATTTTCAGACAGAAAAATGACTCAATCTCCTGAAATTTTACAATATTATAACTCATAACTCTGTCAACAATATAGTGTTTTTAAAAATTTCAAAATATTCCAAGCATACTTTTTTTTTCGTTTTAATACGTGACGGCATGGCCCATTTAACATCACGGTATAGGAGAAAAAACGCGAAACACACTTTTATACCAGAAAAAATGAATCAGCTCGATTAAAAATGGGAAGAATGATAAAAAATGCTGCTCTCTAAAGGACAGTGAAGCCAGAATATCATATTAGTTTTTCATTTCTTTTATATCTGAAAAAAATGTTCAAATTCGGGTCCGAACAGCCGGAACCGAAAACAGCCTTAAAGAAGTAGATTTCTTTCTTAAGAATACACACTTTTCTAACATTATTAAATTCCCCTATCACATTTTCCAGTTTTAATTTTAAATAAAGCATCAAAATAGTCAATATTTCTTTTTTTAAAAAAAAACTCCTGTCTACAGCGTAAGTTTCATAGGCTTATACGGCTAATAGACAAAAAATAAACTCTTTTAAGATTTGAGCATTTTTGTGCTACGAGATCTTCCACCGAGCCCCCAGACATCTCCTGTGCACTAAAGATTTCATACATTTCCAAAAGGAAAAATCCAGTGGGCTTAGGTCCAGTGAGCGATGAGGCCAAGCTACAGGTCCATCATGTCCAACCAACCGTGTGGAATATGAGGTATTCAAGAAACAGCATTCGAGAAAACATCTCGTAGTGAGATTCGTTGCTACCACAGACAAGATTAACACCAAGAATCATTGTGAGGGTGAGTCACTCATGTGCCAAAGCAAACTGCAAAACAACACGCGTGATCGCCACTTCGGACACTTGCTGTGGATTTTTTTTCGAACAATAAATCAGATGGTGCAACTTTTGGAACAGTCCATTTACTTTCCCCCACACTGCTGTAAGATCAGGTTTAAAATTCTAATTGAATTCTTTTCTGCTCTCAAAATGGAATGTGATACCCTAGTCATATGCCAGAACGTCTTACGGCATGAGCGAAATAGGCCTGGGACCAGGGTCCTCGTTCTCGGAATGGGACCTTGTTTCGTTCTCGAAAAATTAATAATCTGGATAACTTTAATCATCAAATGTTACTTCCGGAGATATTCTCTGAGAATTTGAACTATATGCCAACTGGCAACAGTACATGTCCGTCCTCCGTGTCTAGGTCTATCACCATAAAACATTATTACTCATTTAGTCGAAAGGGCTGCAATAGGTCGAGTCGGTTTGTGCTTAGCTTGTGAGATTATGAATATTTGCTATTGTTAAGCATTTGTGTGTGCGTGTGTTATTTGACAAAGTATTGTTTAAAGTAACTCCTTAAAAATGTCTCAGATAGGGAGAGACTTCTGCTGCATTGGGGCCGACGGCCTCAAGAAGTTTTCAGACGCCATTGGTCTTATGGCAGTTATTGCAATTCTTGATGGGTACCATCACTTCTCTTATTTTGTAAAAAGAGAGTTTAGACTCATCTTGTGTATTAAGTTTTGGAAACACATCATAGTGAATGCGAATATACAGGTGGTCCCAAATTCATGGTACAAAATTTAAGGGTAGATACAAGACATTGTATAGGAATGTATGGGAGCGAGTGACGCTGTGAGGCGCAAATTGGGGAAATGAAAGAAAAGAGAAACGTAGTTATCGGTTGGTTTCATTGCCGGTAGGGTAGAGTAGATTTTTAGCCACCGTTCAACATGATGCATCTCAGTTGGTTCACAAGACGCCATTCACAATTTTGAAGGCGTCTACGATGGGATACTTTACGTGTGACGGAAATGCAGAGTTGCATTACATGTGCGGCCATGTAAATGGTATGGGCAAAGCTGCGCTGCGAATGTATCATGCGTAGTTTCCTGATTGATAAATACGGGATCGCAGAATTTTTTAGCGGTTACCTCGTCAACTTCGTCAAACACGTTCGTTTCACGTTACCAGACACGATGCTGATTGACAAAGATTAAGTGTGAGTCATCAGAGCGTTTGTAGAGTGTTAAACGGAAATCGCTTTCACCTCTTCCATTTTAAGCGAGTACATGCTTTGAATCCGGAGGCAATCTTTTCCGACTGCCAGTGGGTGGTACAGCAATGTGAGCTGCAGCTGGACTTCATAGCTCATGTGCTGAACGGTTATGACGAGTTATTGTAAACAGTACGCTTGTCACAACGACGCTTTCAATAAACACTTTATCTTTCCTTTCGTCTCTAATTTTTTGTGTTTGTGCCTCACCGCGTCTCTTGCACCCATACATTCCTATACAATAAATCAGGGGTATCCAACCCAAATGACCTTGCGGGCCACTTCGAAAAAACATTATAATCTCGTGGACCGCACATAAAAATATGTACCTTTATATCAGATTTGGAAACAAAAAAACATTTATTGGTGCGAAAATTTAGAACAGAATTAATTATTATTATTGTTTTCATTATTTTTCATGCATACAGATATCGATAATATAATAATGTTTACATAGTATAATAATGCAATGATCAAATAGTGTTTAAAATATTACAGTTGTCATTTCCTTGAAAATTAAGGTGTTCTTTTTGAATTGATCTTTCGTTACTCATTGTTGAAATTTGATTGTGACGTCATTCGCAAAAGATTATGTATACATTGCCCTTCATCTTAACCGTCCTGAATATTTTTTTTTAAACTTTAAAAAACATCTCTGACTGCCTCTCGCTTTTAGGCACTCCAAACAGAAAAGAAGGAGGAGAAGTGAAAGTTGCACACACAAAAGAATCATGTACCATCCATAGTAAAGGATATGCATAATGCAATTTGGAATTTAATAAAAAAGTAATTTATTATAGTAAAATCAAATATGCAACTGTTTGATAAAATATATAAATCTATTTTAATCTAAAGGACATTTCTGTTATCAAAGAGGATTTATTTTAAAACAAGAACAAGTAACAGGCAAATACATTAAAGATTTATATGTATATATATATATATTTCCCTTCAAATAAATTTCAAAATGAAAAAAACATTAAAAACCTGATATTCAAAATTTTTAAAAGAGTCGGCGGGCTACAACTTACGTACTGGCGGGGCACATGAGGGCTGCGAGCAGCTGTGTAGACACCCCTGCAATAAAGTATGTACCATGAACTTGGGACCACCCTGTATATGTGTTATAACAACACTAACTGGATGAACATTGAACAGTTCTCTATCAAAATATGTCCAGAATTTTAATCCCCTCTTTTTTAAAGGTTGAAACAACCTTCAATGCAGAATTTTCTTGAACAAAACTGCCAATAAATCGAATTTCTTTTCTCTTGAATCTGTTTTTCACCATGTTGAATTCAATACAGGAATTAAAAAAACAACCTTAAACTGTGCGTTACTAGATATATAGATAATAACCCGGTACTCGGGTGTGACTTTAAAATAAAGTCAAACAAACTTACAAAATTGTCTTCACTTCTATTCCAGTTCAAATGAAACCAACAACTAAATATTTGAGTACAGCAAACACAGAAAGAGTTGAGGGATAGTGGGACTTAAATATTAATACAAGCCTTGGTACGACTAAATCCTGTGTGTGTGAGAGAGTGTTATGTAAAACATGTATTATTCATAAGAATTATTCTTGCGCCATTAGTTGGTGTTTTACTTCGTGCATATGCATACATAGGCAAAAGGTTGATACATCTGTTTGTGCAATAATAAATGCTCTTCTGCTAAATAAATTCACTAATCCAAAGTAAACACTTGATAGGATTCGAGTTTATGAGCGTTAAGAATGATACGTGTCAAGCACATAACTTTAGAATACAAATATGTCATTTGATAGTTGCCATGGAGATGAAAATAGCTCCTGTACTTCTAAGGTAAATGTATAAAATGTTTACTTTCTACAGACCTGGTGAGAAATCTGTGTATAAATCGTGCTTAAGTTGAACATTGTAGCAAATTAAATTAAATGGCTGTCGATTTTGTAAAACGTTTTGTTAGTTCCAAATTTTTGAAGTATTCTAAATGGGACTTAAGATTCTTGATGTGAAAATAATAAGCAAAAAAGTTCTCATTTAAAAGTAGAACTTCTGAAGTAGGAATTCATATTTGTGAATTATATAAAGAGTAGTTGTATGTATTATACAGGGGGAGTCATAAAGAAATATACAATTTCCAGATGTTGTAAAACAGTAACAGTTAAAGACAAGCACCACCTCAAGAAACCGTAAGGTAAATGTACTCTTTAAAGTTTGTGTCACGTCCCTGATGGAAGTGGCATAGGCCTGTCATGTGACTAGCAGTAAAAATGTCGGCGTTTGCAGTGGAAAAGGCTTTTTGTGTTCTTGAATTTAACAGAATGTCACGGGATTCATTTTTTAAATATGTTAACTCTTTGGTTAATGCTGCAGTTGCAGGACGATATTGACAACTTCATTCTTTTATTAGATAGGGCACCAGTGGACTGGCCCGACCAACGTGCGAGATTACCTCGATGAACATCTTCCTCTCCGATGGAATGGACAAGTCGTGGACTACAACATCCATTTACTCAATGGTCACTTTGAAGTCCTGACTTAACACTTTGTGATTTCTTTTCCTGTGGGGTACATAAAGGACAAGGTATTTATCCCTTCCCTTCCTATTGATATAACGGAACTGAAACAGCGTATCACAACCACTATTGATTGATTGATTCAGATACCTTAACATGCGTTTGGGTGAAAATGGATTACCGGTTTAATGCGTGTTGTGTGGCTAAGGGTTCTCGCATAGAACATCTGTGACTGTCTCTAACAAAACTTTAAGTAATCCCATACAATTTTGCTACAAGTAAATACAATATTTTAAATTGTTCTTAATTTATAGTGCATTGAGATTGTATATACCCTGTATTTAAATGAAAGTCTGATAACCAATAAATTTGCATGAAATGATTTTTTTTGTTTAAAAAAACTGATACAAAAGAAATTGATGAAAACTATACAAAGGAATCTTTGAAGACATACGGAGAACTGTTGGGAAATACATTGCAAACCATTTATAAACATAATCAGTTTTAAGTATAAACATAAATGAGGCAATGGTTTGATAAATAAATAAGACTAGCATATTTTTTACTTCTGTGTTCCAAATAAATTTCAATTTCCAGCCATATCTTTATTTAGTATTCCTCTTCAAGTAATTATTATTTCCTAATGACTACTGCAATTCCTCTTCAAAATTAAAAGAAACAATTATCCTGAAGCGTTTAAATAAAATTAATGGACAAGAATGAGATGGAGATTTGAGTATTTTTAGTTTGTCTTTTCTTTTTTTTTAAATGTACATTTTTATTTTCTAATTATTCTTCCATTTGCAAAATAGCTGTTAAATCATAGTGACATGAAGCAAATTCTTCACTTTTTACAGCATTGTTTTTAATTATTTTTGTGACTAATTACTTACGTTTGCAGTGTTATTGTTTTATATGTGAATTCTTCCATCATTTTTTTTCGTAGCTTTTTTCTACTTATGGAAATTAAAAACTTTTCATATTACTTATTTTTCATTTTTAGTAATTATTGTTTTTTTTATTATTTCTCATAGAGAGCAAAATGTATAGATAAAAATCCTCATTCAAGGGCTCTGAACGTTTCACAAAAAAAGGGAAAAAAAGCTTTTTACTTTTCAGTAATTTTTTAAAATTATTTATATTAAATTTTTTGTTATTTACTTATTTTCAAACAAAGCACTACACACAGTATTGGATTGGATTAACTTACAAATACAGAAATTACCACACGTCTATTTTTTCCCTCACCTCTAATTTAAAAAATCTCTTATATCAGGATGCTATTTTAATAATTGAATGTACAAAAAATCATAAGACCGTGGGTAGCCTAGTGGTTAGAGCACCGGACTCCGGACCGGAAGGCCTGGGTTCGATGCCCGTACCGCCAAATACCCTCTGAGTACATGCGGAGTACGTGCTCGTTAAATCAGTGGGTCCAAAAGTCTTGTGAGCTGAATCACGGGTGCAGGGAACTGGAGAAAATTTCCCTCCAATTCAGTTCGATGCCTAAATTGTGGAGGTGGAGATAGGTGGTGTCACCATCTATCGTCCCTTCGGGAATTTCACCGAGCTAAATCGTACTGTCACCTGCATGGTGCTCAAGGCTAAGGCTATAGACAGGCGTACATCTAGCCCATTGCCACGATGAATTTCGTGGGCCTCGATCTGACTATGTCAGACAGGTGGCATGAGCAACAACACAAAAAATAAATTTAATTTTATTAATTAATTAAATTAAATTATTTAAGTACTTACGCGCGTATCATACCGTTGAAAAATTTCGTCAAATAAACTGACATCGCCAACCCAAAAACCTGCCCAATACTGTCAATGGATTTATTTCTTTGCCATATGAGTTTAACAGTTTTTCACTTTTGGCTGCGTATCGCTACATTTGGCGACGTCTTGTAATTTGAAGAAATTAGTCGGAGGTATAATACGCAAGTACCAATTATTCAAAATAAATTAAATAACACTAAGCAAAAAAACAACTTTTTGTCTGTTTCCTAGTTTTAAAAAGCCTATTCTTACTAATTTTGGGTTGAAAAAAACGAATATGTTAATGAAATTTATTTATTAGCTCTTGTTTTTAAGATATACCACAACCCGTCCATCAATTTATGGGTAAATTTTAAGAACAAAACATTACTAACTAATAAAACAATGCAATAAGTCATATTTAAAGAAACAATGTTAGTATCAGAAATCAGTAGTATTTTTTAGTTTATTTCCTGTGAATATTTCCTTTGAGATTACTTCTTGTATGTCGAAGTCCGAGTATCCCCTTATAAGTGTCCAGCAGTTGTCTGGGAGCCTTGACTCATCCCAACGACCCTGATATACACCTTCCATTGCTACGATATCTTGATGATACCTTTCACCGCGTTTTTCACTTACAACTCTACAATTCTTTGGGAAAAAACCAATATGAGAATGAGATCTTTAGAGACATATTGCATCCTAGATCAAGAACTCTTGTAGGAGTTCTTTCACCAACTGTTGATAGTTCTCATATTTTTGCTGCCTAATGCTGCCTTTGCTGCCTCGTACCACACTTTAAAATTCTTCCCATGCTGCTATCTGTTTCCTTTCCAGAATTTGATCCAAATTGGGGTCCTTCATGATCTTGCGTATTTGAGGATCCACGAAGATTCCCTCTTGAATCTTTGCATCACTCAATCTTGGGAATTTTGATCTAAGGTATTGGAAAGCCTCTCCATCACATGGGTTTCACAACGTTCTTCGTGAATCCCAGCTTAATGAGAAAGGGGGGAAACAGAATGTCATTTGAGTTTACTACAGGATCATTTGGGACATTTTTCTCACCGGATTTCAGATTTCTAGACGGCATTCGTCTTGTATGTAGTGCGATTTTCGATTTCTACTGCCCCACAAACATATAAAACAGCAGTACTCAGTATAGCATAGCTGCATTCCCAAGAGTAAAGCGATGATTTCCAAGTCACCCCAGATCTGACATTTATGATCCTCGTATTTTATTAACTCTAGAAGTAATTTCACATTTGCATAAGTTTCCTTCACGTAAACGGAATGTCCGATGGAATGGAAGGGAGAAGGTTGCCGTTGTGTTGTAATACTGCTTTCAAACTAAGTTGGGAAGATTCTGTAAGCAACCTCCAGTTATTTGGATCATAACTGATGTTCATGAAATTCATCAAGCCATTGACATCAATACATGAAATGAAGAAAATTAAGAAACAAATGAAGAAAGTTCTTTTCACGAGTCCTGTACTCTGCAATCTTGACGCCTGGTAGGAGTAGATTCCATTGCTGCAGTCTGAATGCCAGAAACTCTGCCTCACTTTGGCAAGTCAAGATCTCTTACGAGGTCTTTCAGTTCTGTTTGATTCAGTCTGTAAAGTCCATTCAAATCTTCTGCCTCGAAATCTGAGTCATGGAATGTCTCAGGTCTAGTGAATTCTTCTTGTTCCACCTCTTACAATCTCCTACTTCATAGGTGGATCAGGAATTGGCTTATCAGCTGAGTGAGGAACCAGCTGAATGGCTGATGGAATACATGGATACTGCAAACGGTCTTTCTTCTTTCTTGACCAACCCATGTTCATGAGGGGCGTCATACAGAAATAACAATTGTCGACATGGTTAGTTGGCTCACTCCAAACCATGGGTACAGCAAACTGCATTGCACATTTTTCCCAACAAGCCACTATCACAGTCGCATTGAGCAAGAGTTACAACATACGAGCGAGGCCCATGGTTTATTCTGTTTGACTGCTTTCACTCCGAAATAAAGGAAGTAAGCTGTCTTTCTACAACTGGGCTGTGATGGTTCGCTTCTGGGCTTCAAAAGTCATTTCATACCAAACGTAACAAAAGTGGTCTAGGTTATTAACATAGTTCTCTCTCCGCGGCATTCAGATATGAATGCAGAAAATGGAAAAATTTCGGTGATGTAGTTAAGTGAGACTGCTTTTTATCACTTTCTGGTACAATGTTGTTGTTCCACGTAACTGGTACAAGCAGTTTTTCAGACCTTAATATAGTTGAATTGATTTACTTTGTTATAAATCGAGAAACAGAGAATGTCACTTGAATCATGCTCTATTGTCAGTTCTTTGTTCTACTGATGCTCTAGGTTACACTTAAAACACACCTGAAGAGGTGTGGTGCTGTTACGCACCTTTCGTAGAATTTTAAAAAATTGATCCTAAGACAAGTGCTTCCATCTACCCGCTCAAACGAACATCCCAAAGATTATACACAGAAAGTAAATATGAATAATACAGATATTTATGAGTAAAGAAGAGTTCTGGTTCTTGAAAACAAGAGCTAATCTGAAGTTTTTATGGTGATTTTCGTGTTTAGCGGGCTAAAATACTTCATAATAAACTATTTTTGTGCCGGAAAAATTTTTGGTGTTGCCTAGTGTAATTTTTTCATAAGGTGAATTAAATAATAAACAGGATAATTTCTTTAAGCAATGGATTTTAGTTAACAATTAAAGATCAACAATTAAAGATCAAAAGAAATTATTATAATAAAAAGGGAAGTAAAATTGACGTTAATAAAAATAATAAAATGTATTTTTAAGAAATAAAAATCATCTATACTTCTGTGGTCAAAAAAAAACTTTTATGAATTTCAAGGAAGTGAATGAACAAAAAAATTGCGCCGCTTGCATTGAAGAAACTTTCTTAAATTATTGAACTTACACATTATTGGAATTAATTATTGAAATAATAAAAATGAATTTTTAAAAATGAGAAAAAAAAATCTTTTGGAATGGGCTAAATTTACGACGGTCACATGATAAGGACAATCACGTGTTCTCCATTGAATTCAAAACTAACATTAAAGTAACTTGTACACTCATAATAAAGTATTACGAAAATAAATTTGTCAAGATTTTAAAATTCAAAAAAAATCTTATTTTATACATGTACTTTTAAATCGAGTGTATTTTGCTTACTTATGCGAGTTATCATTGTTGACAAG
The DNA here is from genome assembly GCA_019973955.1 of Trichonephila inaurata madagascariensis. NCBI lineage: Eukaryota > Metazoa > Arthropoda > Arachnida > Araneae > Nephilidae > Trichonephila > Trichonephila inaurata. The sequence continues at coordinate 3,892 of BMAV01023246.1, read as the reverse complement.
TATGTAGTTTTCAAAAGAAAGTTTTTGTAAAGAGCAAAAGTTGGCAACAACGAAGCGCATGAACTGATTAGCTAGAAACACTTGATTGCCTTTACCGTTTGACTATGACGTCACGTAACTTATGAGTTGATTGGCTGGAAATACGTAATTATCATGATCATGTGACTATGACATCACATGAGCTTACCTCAATAATTATTGAAGTAGCAAAGAATTTTTAAAAATGAAAAAGAAACATTTTGTAATTAATAATTCTTTTATCTTTTATTTGATTGTTATGTCGTTATTGCAAAAAATATTTCACATTTCATTATTCAAAATAATTCTATTTGTTTTTCCAGTTTTTATTTATATTTCTTTCTTTTGAATCTTTTGCTCAGTGGCAGCTATAGCAAGAGATAAAAATTACAATTTAAACAAAAACCTTTCTTCATTTTTCCTTCGAATTAAGCCATAATCCATTACACTTTTATGTAATATAAATCAATAACTGTATTTTGAAAATAAATCATAATAAAAAGCATTTCATTTTTCAGTACTATTTTATATGTATAAACATATAGAATTAAAAAATAAATATATATATTTATCTTTCAACCCAAACATTCAGAAGTGTGAAAATAAATATTGTGCTATATTTTTGAATTTAGCATTAAGAAATTTTCTGATAAGACAGGAAAAATTCTTCAAATACATTTCCTTTTCTATAAAGTCTTAAAAGAAATAAGAAATTGTATGTAACATCTAAAAAAAAGGATTCAAAGCTTATCGTAGTTGAATATTATTCCAAGAGTTTGAACATAAATTTAATAGGATAAAAATATGTTATGATTTAAATCAACATCTTATAATAAAAATAAAAAAAAAAAAAGATCACAGGAACATATTTTAAAATATTTATGACATACAAAATCTAAATCCACTTTTCTCCAAAAATTTTCATTTAAAAGGCAATTTTTAGCTTTTAAAATATTTCTTATAACAAAAGGAGGCATGTCCCTCTGTATTATAAATTTCTTTCGAATTACAATTTAATATACGTTTTCACTCTGACATCAGTATTTTTCTACAAAAAAATATCTACTTTTAATTTATATTTAAAAAATTATTTTAGAATATTCAGAATTAATTAAAAAAACTAATTAAAACCAATAAAAAGATGCAGTACAATGTTAACTAACTGTAGATTTTTTTATTATATATTAATGAATTATATATAAATATTTTATACAATGTAATAGTAACAAATTTTTATATAAACTGAAATTTATTCTTAAAGCATTTTATATTATTCAGGGAGACCATTTTAAACTTCGAAAAATTACTTATATCAAATACTGGGTGACCCACAAGTTCATTTAAACTTTAAAAATTCATCATGAAAAAGGAAGAAATTATAATAAAGAAGTACACTATACAAGAAAGAGCTCACAAGGAAATTGGATTTCTTTTAGCAGCAAAAATATTTTTAGTCGTGCCCGCATTAAATCAAAGAAGTGTGTCACCTGTAATTTGCTTCATGCAAAATGGTGCCTGAAGCCTCTTGTATGTCCCGAGTTTCCCCTTATAACTGTCCAGCAGTTGTCTGGGAGCATACATTCATCCCAATGACCTTGATGTACACGTTCCATTGTTACGATGTCTTGATGATACCTATCCCTGTGTTCATCGCTTACAGCAGTGCTTCACAAACTTTGAAAACTGGCGCCCCCTTTTAAATCACAATTTTTATCGGCCCCCCCCCCCTTTCAATCACAATTTTTATCGCGATCCCCTTATACATTAATAATGTACTGAATGCAATAATAATGCACTTTGACGCTAAAGCTACAATACGCGATCTTAATTATAAACCGTACAAATTAATAACATAAGTCAGTGCTTCTCAAGCTTTAAATACTGGCGACCCCTTTTCAATCATAATTTTTATTGTGCCGACCTTATACAATAATAATGTATTGAATGCAATAATAATGCACTTTGACGCTAAAGCTACAAAACTATCTTAATTATAAACCGTACAAATTAATAAAAAAGATAAGTATATTAAATTTTATATATGTAACTTTTTTAAGTAATATATATTTTATTTTTTTTCTCGAATTTTTAAATTGGAACAGATTGTAAAATGCGGTGGCTGCTTTCAAGACAAAATATTGATCTCAGCCAAAGATATAGAAAATGCACTCAGAGTGTCAATTTCTAATCGTAAGCCTTCCTTTGAAAAACTTTCCTCTGCAAGACAAGCCCACGGAAGTCGCTAATACTTATAAAACTTGCTCTTAATTTAGTATTAATAAATTAGTTATAAAATACCTTATGCAGCACTGATACATTAAAATTATACTGTCTGAAGTACCCGCTCTTCGAACGAGTTCATTTTTTAAGAAACTAAAACATTCTTGATAAATAGCTGAATTGTTAGGAGAGTAAACCCAAATGCACGACAATATTTACGAAAATGTAAAATGATATTTTAAAATGAATGCTCATATTATAATTAGTTTTAAGCGAACGGTGTAATTTTAAGAATCACAGAATTAGCATTTAGAACTAATGTTAAACAATGAAAAATAATATAAAATTCCAATGAAGAATAATAGTGTTATTTTTAATATTTAAAGCTAGAAGACTTCAAAATGTTTTATCCCGGAGGCAGACACACACTCGATACTAGCGTTAATGGTCACGTGGGGTGATTGAGTCACCCCAATTCTTTTTTTTTATAATTATTTTATTGTACACGATACAAATCGTGATTCCACTGAATAATTTAATTAAGAAAAAGTAAACTTACCTACTTTCAAGAACTTTTCAATTTTTCTTTGGTAACAAATAAACAGTTTTGCCAGAATTAACGATTTAGTGATCTGTGTGTCCCGCGCGACCACTTCCGGGTTAAAATTATGATAATATTTATGCTAATGCTAAAAAATTGTGTAAAACGTTTTTCATTATGCTTTATATGTTTGAGAATACTCATAAAAATAAGTCTTGGCTAAGTAATCCTTCAAAAGTCGTGGTTTTCCAAATATCATAAAACACTTTTGCATGGAAAAAAGCGCAATATTACTTACAACTTCCCTAAATGAGAAACAAACGCATAAGAGAGGGATCAAACTAACTGTACCAATAACTTAGAAGGTCGAACAGATTAACAGCAAAAACAAATTACAGCTATAATGTGCAGTATTTCAAAAATAATCACAGTGATGAATTTTTTATGTTCCTAAATTTTTTCGATTCTGGGTCTGGGATTTGTTTTTTCTCTGTGAAAGAGTAGTAAAACTCACTCATCATGAGATTACAGCAAATCAAATAAAAAAACTTATTTGGTTTTTTGGATCAAAGATGCTAATTAGGTATTGAAGAAATATTTATTTTTGAGAGAGAGAGAGATGACTTATATCGCCTATAAATTATATCAGAGTAAAAGTGCATTTTTTTATTATGTCTGAAAGTATTTTGTTTTGATTCATTCCAGTAAATTAATTAGTTTTTAAATCTTTTATTTTCGATATGCTCGCACCCCAGGGGCGCGCTCCACAGTTTGAGAAACACTGGCTTACAGCTCTACAATTCTTAGGGGGGAAAACCAAGATGAGAATGTAAAAAATGGATCTTTAGAGACATATTGCATTCTAGGTCAAGGAACTCTTGTAGGAGTTCTTTCATCAACTGTTGATAGTTCTCATATTTTTGCTTCCTAGAAATCCTTGTACACCACTTTTAAAGGCTTCCCATGCTGCTTTCTCTTTCCTTTCCAGAATTTGATCCAAAGCCGTGTCCTTCATGATTTCGTGTATTTGAAGGTCCCCGAAGGTACCTCCTTAATCCTTGCATCACTCAATCTTGGGAATTTCGATCTAAGGTATTGGAAAGCCCCCCCTCC
>BMAV01023245.1:0-30606 GCA_019973955.1 Trichonephila inaurata madagascariensis | reverse complement strand
TTTCGGATTATGAGAATATTTTAATACAATCAATTCTTAATTGCTAAGGTATCAATAATTTAAACATATATAAACAGTATATATTCATATAACACCATGAAATACCCAACAAAGCGATTGGGTAACGGCTAGTAGGAGAAAAGCGACTCGCTTATCAGATGTCTCTGGAACTATTTTTCTTCAATTTCTACTATTAGCTCACACTCTCTATACATTTATTTATTTATTTATCTTGGTGGAATTTTCAATCGTTAATAAAATACATTTTGAAGCGCTCAATTGAGCTGAAATTTTACATACAGCATTATTTTGGATGACAATACAATATATATATATAATTCAATTATAATTAATAAAAATTAATTCATTAAAACTAATTATTCAAAGAATTACAAATACAGCCACGTTGGCATCATTTTTAGCAACTTAGCGATCCTTTTGATGACCTGTGTCAAAACTTGAAAAGGTTTTTTTTTTATTTTCTCACGCTTTAAAGCTTTCAGTTGAACGGAAATTTATTTTATGTACACGATTGGTTTGGATGACAATACTATACTTTAATGATAATTAATAAAAATTAATTACCATTTAATGTTGTGATTCTGTCATATGTATATACATATTTATATTAATTGCAACTATTTAATAAAAAGTAACTAAAATAAAATTTTTCTTGGTTGATTGAAGTAGGAATTCTAAAAAATTTTTTGTACTACTTGTTTCTTAAGAATTTTAGTAAGCGTGTTTTCTTTTGTTGCATAGAAATCAACTAAGAAAGGGTTTGCTGTAAATCAAATCCCAAGGGATATTACGGGGGCATATTATAGATAAAATTGTCCACTTTTAGACCTTTAAAATTTTTTTGTTTTCCGTATTAGACCTACAGATTTAAATCTTGGCAAGCATGGTTGTTTTGTTGAATAGAGATTTCGTTAAAAATGGGCTTAGACGAAATCAAAGAGGGCTGAGAGAGGAGGGGCTGCGGCGGCATTCTAGATTTTAAAAAATTCAATTTTTTAACTATTACATTCATGCAGACTTGATTTGGCAAACGTGTTTCTTTTGTTGAATGGAGATCCGCTAAGAACTAGTTTTTTGGAATTTGGCTTCCAACTGGAGTTGCGAGGATTTGCGGGGGTGTAATAGGTAAAACTTCTTGTTTTTGAGCAATAAGAATATACAAACTTGAAACTCAGCAATTATTTTGAACTCAATTACTTGAAACTCAATTATTTTGTTGAGTATAAATCCTCTAAAAGTGGGCTTTGCAAAAATCTTCTTAGGAGGCTATGGAGGCGTAAGAGATAAATGTACTTTCATCTTAGAAATTCAATTACTATACATTTTAAATCAAGAGATAAAGGCAATAAGAATGTTTTCAATGTAATATAAAGCTGTAATGGCCACCCCCTGGAGAAGCCTCCTCCTCATCTAATCGACCTAAGTCTGTGGAAGGTAAAGATTGATGACCCATACTAGCCATGATAAATCCAATTTATTATGACCAAAGACATGCAAAACATGCAAATTATAAAGGGAAATTCTAGAGTGATATAACAAGAGCTCAAACCCTATGTGAATAAGCGCACGAAATCTGAATATCTTAACTTTACTCAATGTTATCTTAAAAATCCTAACTTCCTTAATTTATTCTAATAGTTTAAGTCCATCATTTAGTCACGTGGCGAAATTCGGATCCTTACTGTAACAGCACTGCTTTCAGCGACTCCGCTCCTTTTCCTTCTAATCTACGATTATTAACTTCAACTATATATTTACTAGCTAATCTGTGTGCATATCATGGTTTGTTCTTGTTAACCCGTGCAATAGGCTAGAATTCATGTGACGTCATAGTCGCATGATAATATTTCTTCCCACGTGATTCCTAGTTAATCAGTTCAAAAAAATCGCGTGACGTCACTTAATCACGCTGATAAAAGCTATCTTGTGTTTCAGCTAATCAGTTCCACTTACCTCTTCGTAGCTGCCAACGTTTGGACTATGCAGAAACTTAAAAAATTGTATACAAAATACATTTATTTAAAATAATACGTATAAATAAGACTTTTCTTTAATTTTAAAAAGTCTTTTTGAAAAAAATTATTTAAAGACATTTATAAACCTGTTTATCCAATTATTAAATTTGAAATTTTATCTAAGTTTTGCATATAGAACAACAAGAACAATTAGTTTAATCTCTGTTTTGAATTCAATGGAGAACACATGTTTGTCTTTATCATGTGTCATGAATTGAGTCTACACGCCACATCTGTGGAATGCTGCGCATCGCAAAAACTAGCATCGTGGATTGAGGTGTCATCCTTAGTATAACAGGTCACTTCTAGTTCATGCTCAGAATTGTAAGATAATCCAATGATTTGCGGATGTTGTATTGCAACCTATAAACCTGTATCTCCTGTTTTAGAGCATTTGTTTTGTTTTTTTATTGTAACTAACTAGTTTCCTTCATATTTTTGACCCCCCTCCCTTTACCTTCTTTAGGTAAGTAAGGATAAATATTTTATAATTACAAGTACAGATACATAATGCTAAGAATAGCATGTTGATCCTGGCTTCCTGAAATATTTGACACCAACCAAAATAGGAACCAAAGACGATCATTCAGTTCTTGATTCAACTCCTGTTTTAAATTTCAGAATTAAAAGTCCTGTGCCCAATTATATTTCGTGTTTTATATAATTTATGTGTTTTTATCATGTGTTTTATATAATTTAACAGGTCTCGTCTTCATTTTTTCTCTTGAGGATGATTTGAACCAGGTCTACACACCGGAACTGAGCCGGAAAAAAATATTGGTTTATTTCGATTCGATATAAAGAAGCTTAGTGTTATAACTTATAAAGTGAGTATACGTGCTTTCAAAGTTTCAACATACGCGCGGCCCACTATTCAGTCATGTTTTATTAAAACATTCACACAAAACAATGTGTTTAATTCAATAATACTATGCTTTGACACTAAAGTTACAATACGACTTTAACCTCTTTTGTGCCCCCGATGTATATAAACGTCTCGCTCAGCCAAAACATTAATTTTTTGGACGTATATATACGTCTGTCCGAGGTAAGATCTTTTCTGTGCAGGGCTATCCATAAAGCTTTGGAATGCATTAAAAGGACTTTGACAGTGTTTGCGAAGGATTTACTTATTTCAGAGGATCTGCTTATTTATTCCTTTTCTCTCTCTCTCTCTATCCTCCACCACTCCCTCAAAAAACATCAAATACGCTCATCTACGTGGAAAACGGTGGCATGAGGAAGCGAATCGCGTAACTTTAAATCGGCGGTTAAGGAATTAAGTATAAAGTGAGCAAACTGTGAAGCTAAATGCTAATATAAACCCATGGAGTCACTGATAATTATCAAATTTGTTGTTATCTTAGTATTGTTAAATTAATAAAATATACTTTTATAGTACTGGTACATTTATAAGCTTATTATATCAGTAATAAATGTGTAACATATTTTATTATATCAAAAAGTATTTTGTTTGTTTGCTTTTAGTAAATTAGCCAATGATGTTTTAAATAACCCTTTGTTTTCGACTTTCAATATGCTCGCCTCCTCGTAGGGATTATCACGCCCCAAAGGGGGCACTTTAGTTTAGCTTGTATTTATATAGCAATACAACATTATGAAATATCCAGTGATGCAGGTGGACAACAGCTAGTATATATATGAAATAGCAAACCCTTACCAAAAGCAGGGAAAGTGGATTACTTATAATATTTATAAATAATTTTTTAGGGATGTGATAGTTATAATAAAGGATTTAAATATATATATAATGCTGTAAAAGTTTGAATTCCGATTTATTTGAATGTTTCGACCGATTCTAATACATATCTAACACTGCTTCTGCAGACAAGTAATCGTTTTAAAGATTTCAGACACAACACAAGCTACATTTTACTTTTCAGATAAAATCGCTGTAACTTGCACTTTTACATGGGAAAGTTAACTTACTCACTTGCTTTGGCAGTATATAAATGAATACCATGTAGAGGGCTTGTACTTTACAATTTCCTATTTTATCTACGAGCTTCACTATCGGTGTCGTTTTATCAGCACATCTATGCGCTACATGCCGGATTCTGTCTCCCGGATAATTAATTCATTTAGTTCCGGATATATTTTAAGGAAGAATTTTGATTGAGAATCAAGCGTGTTAGTTTACAACAGAGAAGATTTTAAATAATTGGATTATACCGAGGCGGAAGTAAATTTATTTTGAAGGTATACAATAGTTGCACCGTTTTTTAAAGGGTGATGGTATTTCCGTTTTTGTAAGATTAGCGTAAAAAGAGAAGCTTTTAAAATTAATGAGGATTCCTTCTGAGAAACCAAATGATGGTAATCTTGAAAAGAAGTAAATTGTGTTTGCTTATAGAACATCCAAGTTTATTTATTTCATATTTGTTCCCAATTACAGAGGCCTGGTATGTGACATAATATGAATAAAATTTTAAAAGTTTTTTCTTCTTTATTCGTGTTTTTGAGATCATGAATGAAAAATTCTCTAAGGAATTGATAAAAACATCCTTGTTATTTTTGGATGATTGCAGTAAATGTGTTAACTCCTGTGGTTTTAAACTTGAAATCTTATCTGCTTGTTTGAAATATTTGCGATAAAGAAGTATTATTATGTGTGACCAGGTGTATACAAGATACGTTGTTTATAATATACAGTAGGAACCCGATTTAATGAATTAATCGGGACCGAACATTTTATTCGTTAATTCGGGGTTATTTGTAATATAAGGGTCCAAAAAAATACAATTTTTTTTGCACTTACCTTTTGGAAATTCTACAATAAGCAACTATACAACAAATCAATATAAAATACATACATTTTTTATTCAGCGACTAAACTTATTATTAGCGAATTATTGCATTCCAGTTAACCTTTTATCTACCTAAGGTACTTATAAGTACCACTCACTTTAAAATTACATAGAATAATTATTTTTCCGAATACTCTGACGAAACTTAGATGGAATATTATTTTAAATCCACTCTTTTGAGGTATATGGCAGCATGGGGGCTATATGATAAGTATTTTAATGGAGAAGGCAATTAGTTTTATAGCAGAAGTTTCGTTTTTAGCTAACGTTTTAATCGGATTGCGAAGATTCTTATAAAGCTAATAAGATGGCCTATAAAATAAAATCATAAAAACTTGTCAATTTTTTAAATAATCATGATTTTAGGGTAGTCATATACCTTAACTTCTAAATTAATACCCTTCTTTCCATAATTTATGCTTCTCATTAAATGAAATTAAGCTCTAACGGATCAAATTAGTTTCAAAATAACCTCTTTAATTTTTGTATGAGTATCGGAAGAGACAATAAAATCTCAAAATTTTAATGACAATTTCTGTGGAGGTAAATTTGTTTCTTATCTCATTTATAAAAACTTTTTTAAATTCAAGATACTTTTCCAGATCTAAAATAATTATTGCGCATATTTTCGTGAATTTACCGTAGATTTAAATGTAGAAATGATTAAAAAATAATATATTGAATTAAGACATCTGACTACCCTGAAATCGTGAATTTTTCATAAATTAACATTTTTTTATGATTGTATTTTACAGGTCATCTTATTAGTTCTATAAAAATACCAAGTTTGTTTTATTTTCCATTCACTAGAACAAAAACTACAAGTGTTTTAGTAAAAGCAAATGCCACAACTTTAAGCAAAATGTCAAACTTTAAAATGCGTTTTACGCGAAATGTGTTTTTTTCCAAAAATACTCAAACCGGGGCAGTAATTTCTCAATAAACTTTAAAAATAATTAACTGAATTTTTTGTGTGCATGTTCTGTCTAATAGCTAAAGTGTTTTTTAACCTTCAGATTTGTACATCACTGTTTTATTACAAAATTTACATTTCCTTATGTGATGATAATCACTGTTTCTCAGCAATTTCATATAATAACTACGATAAAGTGCTCTAGGTTTTGTAAAAATTGAAACATCTCTTATACCGAAGGTCATTTCAAAAATGAATATTAAAGTAACACATCAAAATTGAAAAAGTGAGAATTTGTTGATAAACTTTTTATACAGAATGGACCCCGTTTATGTAGTTTATTGTAAATTTTTACAAACTTTTTCCCATTTTAGTGATAATAATTTCTTTTTCTCTTTTTAATTTTCGCCTTTTTCCCCTAATATGTACTAAATAAATCTAAAAACATCAAATAAGCTCCATTTTGTTTTAAAAACGTTGTCGCAAGTAGTCGGATACCTTAAGTTTTAAAATTTCATTCAATAGTAATAAAAGTACTGTCATCCTTATAAGTCTTCCTTTACATACGACATCATTATATTTATGTTTTTAAAACTCAAAGGCTGTTATATATCCAAAGGAGCACTCAATTATAATGGCTGACTACACCGTTTTAACATTGCTAACGAGAAAACTACTAATAGACTTGGAAGATCTACTCTGTGATAATGTGCCAACAAGACAGCTGTGGAGATAATTAATATTTACTACCCGAAGCAATTATTTGACTCTTATTAATTACTGTTAACTTGTGTGGGGTAACAATACAGCAAACACTAACTGTGTTAGCCAGTCTATGTGAAATAACCTCATTTGCACATACCGACTCAATTTTGTGTTAGAGGCTAATTTACTGATCTTCATACACTAGCAGAGAATCAATTTGAATTACACGCTTTGACACGATAGAATCAACGGTTTAATAACATACAAATATGTTTACATGTAGATGTTTAAATTGGTAAACATCGACTCTAGAGTCCGTTGGAATGTATCAATACCACGAGACATCTATACAGAATTATCCGCATCAGAAAACCAATTAAAATTATTTGGGATATATACTTAGAAAATATTTTTATCGAGTTACAAAAGGAAATACATTCGGACCCCAATTTAACGAATTTCAAGATTTAGCGAATTTTTCTCTTTCCCCAATTAAAAGGAAGGCAAAAACAGCTATTTAACGAATAATAAACCGGAATTAATGGATTATTTCAACTCAAACTCAGTGGCGCAACAGCCCATGAGGGCCAGGGCCTACTGTGTCCATCCCAGTATACGTGATCATTGGGAGCTGGGGTGCATGAGCAGATGTCCCGATTAGGTGGTCAGTCTGAAGTAAGACCCCAGTGTTTAAGTCCCCAAGCCAGCTTGGTGCTCATTTATCGACCCATTGCAGTAGAAATGAAAGGCTGAGTCGACCTTGCCCATCCCGGGAACAGAACCTGTACCTATGGTGTGGAAGTGCGATACTTTACCACTTGACAACTAGGCCCTCAACTATTTCAACACCTGAAGAAAAATTATTTATTAGTTTGCATTAGAAAAAATTGATTCTTTCTTCGTTTTTCTTCTTAAAATAAATCTTTTTTCCCAAATGTCATAGCTTTTTTGTCCGGAAGAGAAAAAAAGACTTTTCTTGTTTGAAGCGAATTTCGGAGGAAAGGGCTTCAGATCATTATTAGACTTCACAGGTGCAGATGAATAATGAGTGGAATCTATTGTGTGAGTTTTGAACAAGACAGGAAATTTCTTTATATCTCATCTCACTCCTCAACGTGGAGGATATTTTAAGATTTTAAAGATTATGTTAGACTTGATGACGGACTGTCTCTGTATTGCTGAAGTTAAGGAAATTGTTGATTTATAGGAGTCAATGAATGGTGATTCTAATGCAGAAATCGATAATGAAACGCCTATCAAAACTGTTACCTTTTCAAATGTTTTACATTGTTTGGAAATTGTGAAAGCATACCTCTCTCTTATATAGCAGGATGTAAATGACACAATATTTTCTTCTCAGCATAAAGTGGAAAAAGAACTCTTTCAAGTCAGAAATCCAAACGATTGTCAAACATCTATTAGTCTGTATTTTAAAATTTCCAATTCACTGGTGCGTAATAGTCCACTAATAGTATTTTTAGAAATTGAGCAAAAAAGTGTGTAATTTCTAACTATGGATGTTTTTTGTCTAGATCATTTTATAGAATTTCCAAAAGGTAAGTGCAAAAAATTTGCATTTTGTTTGGAACCCGATATAAAGAATAACCCAGAATGAAAGAACAGAATGCTCGTTTCCGATGAATTCATGAAACTGGAGTCTCACTGTATATAATTTATTACTAAGGGAAATATTTTAATAATAAAAAAAGAGGCATTCCTTATTTTTTTCTATTTTACATAACTTTTGGAATAAAAATCTTTAAAATTCAGATAGAATTCATTATGAAAATTTTGACGCGATTTCAGAACATGTAAATAAAGAGCAAGTGTAAAAAAATATTGTTTTCGAAAGTGGATGTTTGTTATTAAACACTTCATAAAACATTATTATGTATATTGCTTTAAACTATATATAAACGCTTAAGTAAAATTTAGTTTTACCGGTTTATAGATCCGTAAGAAGGAGATAACTAGTACCTACGGAAACACAAATTTAAAATATAGTTTTTGTTTCACAATCAAAATTTTATTATATACTGTCAAATAAATTCCTATAATACATGCACAATTTCTATGTAAAAATAGAATAATATTTATTGGGTGTGTACGTAACACATTTGTGAATAGATCATTGGATGTCATAGATCGTATGTAATGCATGTTCCTTTTCTGTTTTTATAGAGGGAAGTGGATGTTTAATATTTATAACTACCCCCAAGATACGTACAGAATGAATGTTTGCTTAAGAAATTTTAGAAAAACATTAATAAAATAAAAATTTGAACAGCAAAAACATGTTTAAAAAAAGCACATAAAAAACTTGAAATTGTTTTATGTAATTTTTCACGGTCAGCATTTCTTTCGCCTAATATATTTATAAAAAATTATTTCTGCCGTTCATGGGGTTGAACATTAAAATTGCTTTGGGAAGAATAACAACAATCATGTGTGTCAGCGGTTCTAAGACTGCGATCCGTTGAACCCCGGGGGTTCTTAGTGTCTTTTTAGGAGGTCCGCAAAGGTATCTCATTTAATGTCGTTAAGATCTTTCTCTCTTACAGAGTTGAAAGGCCTCGTGGAAAAATTGAAAGATGTGCTATCCTAGACCAGATTACTAAATTTTTCTAATGAAAAACTTCTGGAACACACGTATTTCAATCAATAATATTGATTCAGTTTTTCCAAACTACTGTTGTTGTGACTAATGCCACCTGTCTGACGTGGCAAGGGCTAGAAATTACACATACCTGTCGTTGGGCTGGGCCTTGAGCACCATACAGGTGACAATTTTTACCTTGGAACTGGAGGGAAGTATTCTTCAGTCCTCTGCACTCCTGTGATTCGCTCAAGATTTTTCAGGACCCACTGGTTAACGAGCACGTACTCTTGTGCACTCAGAGGGGTATTTGGTGGCATCGGGCATCAGACGCCCAGGCCTTCCGGTCTAGGAGGTGATACTCTAACCACTCAAGGCTACCACGGCCCTTCAAACTACTTATTTATATGAAAGAACATTTTCAGGTCTTCTTTATCTGAAAAAATAGGTAAAAAACCGTCTGGAAAGAGTAGAACCGGAATTGAGAGTTTGCAGATTTTAAATATTTTACAACTGATATAACAGTATTTGTAAAATAAATGTGTTACCATGCTTTAATTAACACAGTTTAGTGCATTATTTATTTGAAATTAGTATTTTGAAAAAAAAATTATTAGATGTTTACTGTTTTCTTAAAGGGAAAAAAGTGATAAAAAGTCTGCATCAGTAGTAGGGGCAGTTTCAAAATTATTAAAGAACCTTTAAATGAGTCAACTCTGTGTTGGGAGTCAGAAGGAGTGTTCAAAATCTTGTGGGTCTCGCGATGTCAGGCTAACACATATAGGGAGGCTACGGCTATCTAAAGTTTAAGAACTGCTGTGTGTGAGTTCTTTATATGTACTTGATTTTCGAATCATTAAATAGAAAATAATCATAATTTACAATTTGTGATAAAAGGTTTTGTCTTTAATTACACAATTACTCCATTTCATCCAAAAAAATTAGCTTAATGAACTTATAAACAAAAAGGACCTGTGAAATCGAATTTTTAATAAGACTGAAAAAAAAGTGTTCATTATTAAACAAATTCATTCGGCGATATCAATGCGAACTTCTAGTATTTAGCATTAACCGAGATAATAAAATAAGAATATTTCAAATTTACTGTCCAAATTTCTGACATAAAATTGGATATCTAACTATATTTCTGTATAAAATTTCAATTTATTCGAAACTTCTAAAAATAAAAAAATCTCACCCTCTCAAAGCATAAACATTACCCAGTACTTCCTTTATTATGCATACACTACATAAATAAAATGCAAATCAGACATTCACACTACAAATTCCAAATCAAAGTCTGAAATGTAAAATTATTTTTGTTACAAATTCCATTTTTTCCACAGTTATAGAAACAACTATTGGTTAATATAAGGGGGAAATAACTACAGCCATATGTTAATAATTACAATGATTTATTAAGAATGAAATAATTAATGATACATTAAACACTAAAGGATAACGTCTTTCTCCTACGTTTACTGTTCAGCGTCTCTAGGTGTCCTTCTGAGTGATTTTCCGTGCAGTGCCTCGTTGGACACTACTGGCGGGGTGTGACGTCACTAAGTATTGCTCCACTCGACGTAACAGTGGGAGGGGGATGCTACAGAGCACATATCCAACCTTGCAATATATTACACAAAATATTAAGAAAAAACAGTAATAAAGTCTAAAATAAACAATAAAAATTGAATTTCTATCACGATTCTTCTCATAAATAGGTACAGAGTGTCCCCAAAATGGCGCTCAAATGCCACACAGCCAGATTCCAAGTTGAGAGTAGATAAAAAAGTGCCCAAAGAACTTTACCTGTACCACCCACAATTTACGAGAAAAATATGGTAAATGATGATGAATGAAAAATGATGCATTCATAAGGATGGTTCGTGATGGGCTCCAGCATTTCTATGCTCCTGTGCGTGATTCGCTGGATATGACGTACCAGGCCCATTGGATTGGACGTGGGGCTCCGGTTCTGTGGTTGCCAAGATCGCCAGGTCTCACACCGTTGCATTTTTTCGTATGGAGCAATCTCAAGGAGTTGGTGGAAATAAACGAGTGACAAAACAAACGGCACTTGTTGCTCATCTGCATGCTGCTTGTACTTTGGTGGACATGTCGCTGCTGTGACATATGCACTTATCCGTTCCCTGGCGAGTTCAAGCCTGCCTCTGCCTCGATGTGCATGAACATCTGCTTTTATAAATATTTGCAAATACTGTTGTTGATGGGTCCAATACGATGTTTTTTCCTTGCACTGGCTGCGACGTCATACTTTGTTTTTGGTATTTTTCTCGTAACTTATGGATCATACAGGTACAGTTCTTAGTGCATTCTTTGTGTACTCTCTACGAGGAATCTAGCTGTGCAGAGCTTGAGTGCTATATTTTCAGACACCCTGTATAATTAATACTTAACGATATTTCTCGTATATGACTAACAACTTTAAGAATTTTAATCAAATTTAAAATTGTTTTCACACAGTACCGGTTTATCTATTTTTTTCGTGGGGAATGGGCCCGAATAAGCTGAACTTAACCAGATTTTCTGGTTGTAAATTTTGATCCTCCAGTACCAATTGGGCCTGTAGATCTTTTGTGCCCAGGGCTAAATTGAACTTACATCGGTACTGTTTTCAAATATTTTAATTCAAAGAATATCTTACATTTTCAAAAGAATCTATTTCTAATAAAGGGACTGCTATTTTAATTAAATCAAAAGTTTTAGAGAGCTGAAGTAGTAAATTAGTAATTTTCGGCATTTTTCAATACTTTTAGAATAAATTCTTCCATTATTTTACTAAACATCGTTAAATATTTTCCAAGTCTTTTAGTCAATTCTCTAGGTAGCAGTATTAAAAGCATTTGTAGAAATTTTTATGCTACTATCTCTATAGGTTCTTGAGGCATCACTTTTGAGATATCATGAACTTTACAAAAATAAAAGTGTGCGAAAAATACGCTCTAATGTCAGAAACGGTTTGTTTTGAAAAGTGTTGTCTTTTTTAAACATGTTTCTTTTCTACAATCAAACCAAACAGCTTTATAGAGCTACATTTTTGAATTCTAAAGCTAAAATAAAAAGCATTATGATTTTTGACATACAAAGGTAATTTTGAACGCATTTATATACATAAAAAAACTTACAGAAATATATTATATTCCACAACCAAACAATTATTCCAATGACAGTATTTTAGCAATACATCAACAAAAAAAAAAGTCAAATTTAACATGACTTGCTTTAGGCCAGTGCTTCTCAAAGTTTCAAAATATCCGCGGCCCAATATTCAATCATAATTTCATCGCGCCCCTCTCATACAATAACAATGCATTGAATTCAATAATGCTATACTTTGAAGCTAAAATTACGATACGATCTTAACCTCTTAAGTACCACCGGTGTATATAAACGTCTCGCTCAGTCAAAGCGTTAATTTCCCAGGACGTATATATACGTCTTTCTGCAGGACGAATTGCTATCCATAAAATTATTCAGAAGGCTTTGGAATGCAATAAAAGGACCTTGACACTGTTTGCGAAGGATTTACTTATTTCAGATTATTTGCTTCTTTATTCCTTCCCCCACAATACATCGCATACGCGCCCCTACGTTGAAAACAGTTGGCACTGGGATAACTTTTAATCGTTAGTTAAGGTATGTGACTACCCAAAAATCCTCGGTTTGTAGAAAATTTTCGAATTTTTTTTTATGTTTTAATATTATAACCCATACGCTTAAAGATTCCAAAAATACTTTATTTTAGTTCCTACGATATTTTAGAAGCTAAGTTATAGCTTATTTAGTGACCGGAAATGGAATTTTCAAAACCGGAAATAGGTGTTTAAGAGACATAAAATGTAAACAAATAGTTTGAACGTCTTTTTCGTGACTTTTAAGCAATATAAATATTTAATATTTATTGTAAATATAGATCGACGTATCCTTTATTTATTTATTAAAACTTTTTTAATCTGGCAACTGTTTTTTTTAATTCAAGCTTGTTTTGCTACAATTGGCAATAATATTATCGTTTATAGTTTGTTTACATTGTTCATTCTAAAGCGTTCTTCTTAATTATTACTTATTTTGATGTTTTACAGTTTATTCATTCATTTTCATTTAATTTTAACGTTTTATTTGACTGTGATTTATTTAAAAATGCAAAGCTAGATCAAAGTGTCAGAAAAAGAGAAGTTTTTATGATAATAGGTTTACCAAGTTAGCACAAACAGTAATAATACGTCTGCAATTTAGGTAAAATTGAGCAGTTTTGATGTGCCTGAACCTGAATTTCTACATGGTTCTACAGGGAATATAATTATTAATTTCAAGCTTTGATGGAATTATTTCAATCTAATGTTGTCCGGAATGTTATGCAACAGGATTGAAACTGTCCAGAAAGATTCTAGGGAAGGACTTTTGCTCTAACTTGTGTGTGACTTGCAGTTGTGGATACATATGATTGGCTTTTAGCCTACTACTCTAAAGAAAATAAAAAATTCTCTCTCAATACTTAATTGGTATTTGGATTGAAGATTGATTGTATGAAGGTTTTCTACAGCTGGTAAGAAGTTGTTATGCACTTTAAATTGCCATGTGTTTCTAAAATACCTTCAGAGCTCATGAACTCTCAAACTGCTGGAAGCTTGAGTACAGTTATGTTCGGAAGAAAATGTAAGCTGCATCTAAAGTGCGAGGGAGTACAAAAAAGTACAACTTGTGGTGTTTCGGTAGATGGCACATGGCGGCGGAGGCCATATGTCCTTAATGGCTGCGTTTCCAGTTATTTCCATTGATACTGGAAAAAATTTTTAGATCTGGAAGTAATGACACAGTATTGCAAAATGTGTGAAATGAATGTAATGAAATCTGAGCATGAATGTTCAAATTACAAGGATCCTCTGAAACATGGAAGCTGTTGGAGCTTTCAGAATTTTTGAGAGGTCACTAATCAAACGAGACCTGCAATACACCGGAAGTACTATGGTGATGGTGATTCCAGGGCTTTTACAAGTGAAAGATATATATGGTGAAAACAGTGTCACAAAACTTGAATGTATAGGACATATACAAAAGAGTAGGCTCACGTTTAAAAGGAAACTAAAAGAACACCAAAGGACTTGGTGGAAAGGGGAAATTAACTGATAAATTTATTGTCTTTGGAACTATTATGGGATTGCCATCGAAGCAATGTTGGATGCCTCGAAAAAATGCAATCTGCTGTAATAGCTGCCTTCTTTCCTGCTGCTCTAGCAATCAAATCCCATGCATGGGCAATGTCAACAGGGAAAGATGGGTGGTGCAAGAGTATAAACAAGCATTATTATGTGATGGTAAATTATATGTAGACAAAACAGCAGAGCCTTTCAAAATTCAGTGATTAAAGTGATAAAGCCTACTTGTTGCTTGCTGTGATGGGAGGTAGCTAAAAAAGGCCTTCATGGCATGACTCAAATTAATAATGAAAGCTTTAATAATGTATTGTGGTCTGTTTGCCGAAAAGAAATTTTTGTTCATAAAAAAACTTTGTTTTGAGTTCACACATTGCTGTCATCTTATATATAATTCTGGTTATTTAGGGCTGTTGCCTGTATTTAATTATTTAGGTATAGAAATTGATCCAATGACATAAAATTATATGGAATTGACACAGAGAATTCAAAAAATCGAAACATGATAAATTACCTTCAACAAAACTCACCAGAAAAAGCAAAAAAGACAAAAAAAGTCCAAATTAGCTAAAAATAGGCTAAAGGGCTTACTTAGCTATAAATATGGGGGAGTTTTGAAAATGTTTTGTAAGTATAAAAGAAATTATTTAGAGTTAAAATTATTAAATGTGTTTTACGAAACTGTTATTCAATATTTTTTCTTCATGATAAAGCTTACTACACAAAATATTTTAAGATAAATCTAAATTTTCAGAACTTTATGTTTTTTATGTATTCTATCTGTGTTATGAATCAAAATCTAATCTCTGTGTATATATTTATGTATGGCCTTTTTATAGGAAAAAAGCATTAATTTTAAAAAATTGAGTTTTTATAAAATTTGGCATATTTAAAAACTTCAAAGCATTACAAATTTACTTTTGATTCCTATCCACACGAATAAAGATGTTATTTATGTACTGTATAAATATTTGAATATATTTATTTATTAAATTTTGTGTACAAGATTTGTCGTAACTACAATTTTTCACCAAAATTTCGCTAAAAACATTAATTGTTATAGTATACCAAAACTCTCAGAAAACAACAAAAAGGAGTAAAATAAATGGCCAAGGAATCAGTTTTACATGAAGCTAAAAGAGTTTGAGCTATAAATATGGAGAGTTTAAAAAAGTGTACAGTTAGTAGAAAGTACTTCATTTTGTATTAAAATCTTTAAATGCATTTTCTGAGAAACTATGTTTTTCAATTTTTCTTCACGGCACAGTTCACTACCAAATTTCTTTTAAGATATTGATCTGAAATTTTCAGAAAATGTTTTAGTTTTATCTGTTGTCTGGACTATAATCTAATCTCTGTTATATATTTATTTGTTACATTGCACTTTTTTGTGAAAATAGCATTAGTGTTTTGTAAAAAATTGAGTTTTGCGTAAAATCGACATATTTCAAAAACCTTTTTAGAAGTATTTACAAATTTTATAGCTATCAACACAGATAATAATGGCATTTTATTTACTGTATAAATATTATAAGAATATATTAATTAAATTTTCAATACAATCACTTACCAACTGCAATTTTTCACTAAAATTTCACTCAAAATTCCCAATATTTCCAAAATTAATTTTAACTTTGTAAAAACTGTGTGGAATTCTTACTTTTATGTCCCATTTCAAATAAAAAATGTTTATTTAATTGAAATTTTATATATTTCAAAAGTGCTCGAAAGGTAGTCATACCTTAAGGGATTAATTATTAGAATCATACAGAGATTATTAAGATAAGTGTTAATTTTTTTATTTAATTTTATTTATGGCAATCTCATGGGCTCACTGGTTATTAAACTTGCTCTTAGTATTGTTAAATTAATTATAAAATATATTGTTTAGCACTGGCACACTTATAAGTGTAATATATCAATGTAAATGGGTAATTTTTTTATGCCAGAATGTATTTTTTTTGTTAATTTCAGTAAATTAATAATTTTTTTAAATAGTCTTTTGTTTTTGACTTTTCAATATGCTCGCACCCCCCTCGTAGAGTTGTCACGCCCCTCAAGGGGACGCTCCCCACAGTTTGAGAAACGCTGCTTTAGGCACATATTGCTCCTTACTTTTTTCTTTATAATTAATTCAATGTTCATTCAGAGAAAAATTATTCTACAGAAATTGAAATTATTAATTATAATAACAAAAACTAAAATATCTACTAGTATTTCAGCTGGTAAATATTTTTTCTGTTTTTCAACAATTTAAATGTATATTGGTAAAAGAGGAAAAAAAATAAAGTTTCTTATCTAATACTGTACAAAAATAATTTTATGCATAAATCAATTCTATTTTTTATTTAGCACTTAAAATGGAGTAGTTTTATATAACTATATATATATATATACTATATATTTTAGAATACGTATTTCTTTCTTTATTTTGAAGTTAAATAAATACGCTTTTTCTATTAATAACTATTCGCATAACTATATTCAAAAATATGTATTCAAGTATCTGCATGGTTTATAGTAGAAAGTCAATTATCAAGTCAAATATTGTTCTTAAAATTAGAAAGAAGGTTTTGTAACAACGACATTCAAAAACCTCTTTACTTCAACAATTTCAAAATTAAAGTCTGTATCGTTTCCCAAAGTTTAAATTGGAAATAATATTGTTTCTATTTAAATCATTTCTTACCCAGACTGAATCAAATAATAATAATAACACTAATTACTAAACCTGAACAAATCCACATAAAATTGAACAAAAATAATAATAATATTATAGAATCTAGACTCATAAATTGTATAACTTGCTTAATTCCAGAGTTTTATTTGAAGAAAGGTAAAAATCACAGAAAATGAGCCAAAATTAACATATAAGCAATTATCTTATTTAATTAGATAAATTGACAACATTCTAAGTTTGAAAGGTAGAATTCAAGCAAGTATATTAATATGAACAACTATTTAATTATTCTGTTTTCATTCAACTTAAGATAAACAGAATAATTAAGTAACTCCAGTAGCTATGAGTAAGATTATGCAGTTTGTAACTAAATAATTCACGAAGTTATAAACTATCATGCGTCTGAAATGGTCGTATTCAAAGCTAAATCTGCGTAACAATTACAACAGTGGTGGGGAATAACTGTTTAAGGATTAGTTCTTTTCAAAACATGAATATCTCTTCCCAATAGTATAGGAAAGCCTGTTTGAGAACTGGTATAGAAAATGCAATTCACCTACACTCTTAGCATATTTGAGCATAAATTACTTTGAAATCACTAGAAGAATCTACAGAAAACAACAAAGTCGCGTATAAAATTAGATAACTAAAACTAAGAGATAGCCTCAGGAAAAAAAAGTGATAAAATTGAGACTAGCTCATGAGCCTGAAGGACTTTAATGTAATTAGCTTTTGTACACTGCTTTTTACAATGTACAGTTGAACTATTCCCAGGATATAAGAAATTTTAATTAGGAGTTCAATTATTACACTGAATCTGGAATTAAGCATGAGAAGAAATTGATTCATTGATTTTTTCAGTGATAATTAAGTATATAAGCATTTCTATTTCCTATAAACAACTAAAATAAATTACATAAATTTTAATTATTCATCTTTAAAAAAAAATTCTATGCAATATTTTATAATGTTATTATTCAAATAAACAACAACAATCCTCACATCAGCAGATCTTCACACTTCCTTTCCGGAAAAAAAAAATATTATAATTTATTATATTATGGTTCTTTACACATTATTGTTAATAAAGACACTCTAATATTGTTTTATATGTTATGATTTAAATACCCAAAGAGGAAGCACGTGAACAACAGGATAGCTCTGGATTGAGTCCTAAGATAAGCCATGATTATGTTTATCCAATATAGTCAATGTTGCAAGAGTGTCACCCCGACGTGATAACCCGTGCAATGGGCTAAATTCATGTGACGTCATAGTCACATGATAATGATAACCCCGTGATTCTAGTTAATCATTTCAAAAAAATCGCATGACGTCATAATCACATGATAAAAGCTATCTTGTGTTTCCAGCTAATCAGTTTCCGCGCTTCGTAGCTGGCAACTTTTGGACTATGCAGAAACTTAAAAAATTGTATACAAAATACACACACACATTTTATTTAAAAGTATACATATAAAATAAGATTTTTCTTTTATTTTAAAAATTCTTTTTGAAAAAAAAATTATTTAAAGACATTTATAAACCTGTTTATCCAATTATTAAATTTGAAATTTTATCTAAGTTTTGCAAATAGAACAACAAGAACAATTAGTTTAATGTCTGTTTTGAATTCAATGAAGAATACATGTTTGTATTTATCATGTGTCATGAATTGAGTCTACACGCCACATCTGTGGAATGCTGCACATCGCAAAAACTAGCATCGTGGATTGAGGTGTCATCCTTAGTATAACAGGTCACTTCTAGTTCATGCTCAGAATTGTAAGATAATCCAATGATTTGCAGATGTTGTATTGCAACCTATAAACCTGTATCTCCTATTTTAGTGCATTTGTTTTATGTTTTTTTTATTGTAACTAACTAGTTTCCTTCGTATTTTTGACCCCCCTCCCCTTTACCTTCTTTAGGTAAATAAGGATAAATATTTTATTATTACAAATATAAATACATAATGCTAAGAATAACACGCTGACCCTGGCTTCCGGCAATATTTGACACCAACCAAAATAGGAACCAAAGACGATCATTCAGTTCCTGATTCAACTCCTGTTTTAAATTTCAGAATTAAAAGTCCTGTGCCCAATTATATTTCATGTTTTATATAATTTATGTGTTTTTTTGTATCATGTTTTATATAATTTAACAGGTCTCGTCTTCATTTTTTCTCTTGAGGATGATTTTAACCAGGTATGCACCCCGGAACTGAGCCGGAAAAAAAATATCGGTTTATTTCAATTCGATATATTTGCACTCCTTTTGTTACTGTAATCAACTACTGAATATTTTCTAATTTAATATCAATCATATAATTATATTATCATCGTTACATGTACATTGCTCTCGATTTTCTGTTTTGATGTTCACCAGTAATTTCCATTTTCCTTCTTCCCATGAAACTACTTGAAGAAGAAGAACTACTTGTCATCCATAATTCCGCTGAATTAACTCGAAGTAAAGATGATTTCTTAAGAAAAAAATATCAAATAGTCTACCAAAAAAAATGATAATTCTTTTTTTTTTTAAGTTGAGAGAATTGCATTGTTTTTGTTTATAATAGAGAAGTATATTTTTATTACAAATAAGAATGTACATAAAATAAAATTATTCATTCAAAACGGAACCGAAAACCTTTGTTTTTGGCAGAAGGAAAACCGGAACTGAACCGATGTATATTATATATATATATATATATATATATATATATATATATATATATATATATATATATATATATATATATTATTCCTCTCCGAGGACATTCAAAGTCTTTTCAGCAATTTTAATATATTATCAGGTTTTCTTCCCGTGTTTGTATTAGGGGTTAACTTTCCTTGTGTTGTTTTTACCATATGTCAAACTTTCTGCTGTACGGGGGAAAGGGTTTGGGTCCATAAAGCATTGCTAACCCTATTTCGATGCCTAATTCAGCGGCAGCTTTTAGAAATCATAATAGATCTCCCGTTTAGTAAGACTTTTATGTATCTACATTTTTTTCTGGGGAATTCTAATTTCTTTGCTTTAGCTTTTTTAGGTTCCTATACTTAACTTTTATTTTATATTACTACATAAATATATATATATATTTAGTTCAATCCGAACGATGAGAGTTACAGTTCGAGAAGACTTCATTTTAATAGTTACGCAATGTAACATTTTTTAAGTGATTAAGTGATTTTAATAAATTTTGAGTTAGAAACATATCTGACATTTATTTTAAATTGGTTTTTAAAATTTTACTGTATTTTCAATAAATGTTTCCTGGAGCATAGCCTAATTTGACTGTTACGTTATAAGACCTATTACTTACTCACTTATGTGATTTTATCTTATTCTCATATATTTATAACATATGTGTAATAACTTTATTGCTTTCTTAATTACTTCTTAAATCAATCAATACAAACATAATTAAATCTTGATTAACACATTTATATTGATTAAATATAATGATCAAATAATAATCAAACTACAATGTTCGTCGTTTCTCAACTCAATCAACTCAAACACAGTCCCAAGAGATCATCTTTTCTTCTTTCTTACACTAGACCACGCCTGTGGCCACCCTCTCACCAAAGGAATTCCATTTCCTTTGGTCCCAAGCAATTCAACACATTCGCTTCCAAAACACGGGACTCTCTCCCTCCCACGACCATACTCTCCGGGGTCAAAAAACCCTCTCCCTCACGAAACACTGTAACCCATCTGAAGCCGTGCCGATTTGAGCCAACATTCCATACTCTTTCGCCAACTGTAGACTCAGACACTACAATATGCACAAGACAGGAAATGAGTGAGTAATAAAATCTATTTGTGGAAATATTTCCTTGTTAAGTTTTTCAGTGACACAATGAATTCAAGAGCTCCTTAGTAGGGATAGCAATATCGGACCAAACGTTCCAATACCGGTATTTGGTATTTTTTAAATCTTAATACCGGTAGTAGATATTTTAGAAAAAGAAAGAAAACACAGGTATTTCTTTGTTTTATATTTGCCAGTTTTATTAGAGAGTGTAAATATCACAAAAACTAATTCGTAACTTATATAACAGTATCTAAATAATCTCAAAAAAGTAAAGGAACATCTTATTTCTTTAAATCATTAAAAGGTGTAAGTATCACTATTCAGTCTGTAGTATTTTTCCAAATGTTTTAAATATGATCTTAAAAAACATAATGCATCAATTGTACTGTCATTAAGCCTGGAACGTAATTTTGTGAAAAAATGACCAGCTGTCGAAAACGCTCTTTCGGCATCTACGCTAGTTGATGGTAATGTAAAGAGTTATTAAACTCTTGAACATTTTTGTACACTGTACCACCATGTTCTTTTCATCATATAAATAATGAAACTAAACCGTAGTATTAACAGCTGATTTCTTAGTGTGTGTTCCTTAAAGTTATTCATTATTATGGGTTATCATTTATGAGTAAAAAGCAACGAATCTGAAAAATATCTTGAACCCTAAAATAAAAATGCAAATTCAATTTGTGAATAACAAACTCGCCAATTTAAAAAATATCGAGAAATATTACACACTTTCTTCACAACTACAACCTTTTTTTTACAGATACGAATATCAGACTATGAATCATGCGCGTGTGCAGCATTGCTCTGAGCTTTAATAGGATAGTTTTGACCCACCTCCTTGGATGATTCACATCTTTTATCACTTCCCTTGATTTTACGATACAACTTTATTTTCACAGTCTAATTAATTTCACCCGTAAGGGAGGCATAAAAACATATACTATTTTGCGATGTTGGCGATCCCCAAACATATAGTGGAAAATTTAAAAATTTCTGTAAATAAAAAAACGGTTTTTAAAACGGGAATCCCGGGTATTACAAAATTGTACAAATGGCTCAAACTACCGGTATTCGGTATCCCGACATACTGGTATTGCAATATCTACTTCTTAGTTTAAATCTTCTCCTTGAATTAAGAGAAGGAAACATATTTATCAGATTGAAAAAGCGAAAAAAAAATTGAAAAGCAACAAGAAAAACCCAAAAATGTTGTTTATTCCCACCTTTAAATTTACCTTTTATTTTTTTTTTCTTCATTCCAAGCTCATGAAAATAAGGTTTTCGCATATGAAAGAGAACACGTAAAGAAAAGGGTCGTTTTTAGGTTTTTCTAAGAACGCTATTATTGTTCCATAAAACTTCGCATGTGGATCCTTATCGGTTGATTTATGGAAGTGGAACTAACAGAGCTCTGTTGAAGGCTCCGAGATCTCCTAGTTAATTTTTTACTCCATAAAATTGGGTTTCTGTGGCGTTTACGTATAGTCCATTAATTTAACAAGCCGTTTTTTACCACTTCGAACAATCTATTCCGTGAGTTTTTTCCCCCGGATTGTCATCTAATTCTCGAATTACTCTTCGAGTTTTCCGTCGATAATTTATGATAAGGACCACTTTCGCTTCCAGGATTCAGTTAGTGTTGATGTAAAAATACGACTTCGGTTTGTTGGAGCGAGGTATTATAGTGAAATTAAATTTTGAATGTAATGGATTTTGTTTTTCCATTGCTCATAATAAGTTTTACCGGAAATTTAAAGTAAAAATTACATTTATAACCTATGCAATTTGTATTTTCTTCAAAAGAATAGTGCAATCCCAGTGTATAAGTGTAATATGAGTAATAAAAAATGCATTTTTCAAAATCAAGAAAATCCATCATGTTTAATATTATCTATCGTAAAATCCGGCGTATAACGCGCACCAATACTTGAAAGCTGCATTTTTTATAATTTTTAGGTATATTCTCCGTATAACGCACACACCCCTTTTTTGCGAAGAAATTTGAAATACTAGTATATAATGCTCTTATGTTTTGAAGTCATTTATTCAAGGTATACTCTATTTTTGAAAAAATAGTATATACTTCTAAGACTACAACTCTTTTAGTTCATAAGGCATGTCATTTCTTAATTTAAAAGAAATGACATGCCTTATGAACTATACCGAAATAAACAGTATTTCGATATGTATAGAAGTAGGTTTGTTTCTATGCTCATCTCTTTTGTTATTTTTAAAGCTATCGTTTTTATACCCGACGTATAACGCACACCCCTAAATTTCGATCTAACTTTTGGTGTTAAAAGTGCGCGTTATACGCCGAATTTTAAGGTAAATTTTAAAAGTAACTTCGATATTCGAAATATTGTTACCTTTCATCATTTTTGAATTTTGAAAACAAAACTAATAATGTATAGTAATGGAAGAAAGGCTGTCAAAAAAGACTGACAGCGGACGGTGGAAGACATTCTGTTAATTTTGGACATTAGTCGCGGTACTCTTAAGCCATCTTGACAAAGCATCTGATGTTCCTGAAATTCTGTGTGCATTAGGTTACCCACCACCTAAAGGAGGATCTGAAGTTAACAGAGTGTCGTCATCGCCGCAGCATCTGGAACAGTATCACATTGAAGAATGCCGTATCCTCTCTCGTATTTTAGAAGGAGATGAAACATGGTGTGATCAATTTGAGTCGGAGAGCAAGTATCAAAGCCAACAAAGGAATCTTATGGATTCCGAAAAATCCAAACCCAAGCATTCCAGCTGCGGCACTGCTTCTCAATTTTTCAATGTTTGCGACCCAATATTCAATGATAATTTGCATCGCGCCCCCCTCCATACAAAATAACGATGTATTAAATTCAATAATACTATACTTTGACACGCTAAGCCTACAATACAACTTTAACCTTTTAAGTCCTTAGAACGTATATAAACGTCTCACTCAGCCAGTGTGTTAATTGTCCCCAGACGTATATATACGTTTTTCCGAAGTGTTATCTTTTCTGTGAACTGCTATCCTTAAAATTATTCCGAAGGAAAGCAATAAAAGGACCTTGACAGTGTTTGCGAAGGATTTACTTGTTTCAGAGGATTTTTGATTATTTATTCCTTTTCTACCCCCCTTCAATATACCACATACGTGCTAAACGGTAGCATTGGGGAACGAATCGCGTAATTTTTGATTGGCATTTAAAGGATTAATTATATAAACCGTACAAATTATCTAGATAAGTGATAATGTTGGCATATAATTTTATATATGACAAATCCATGGGATCACTGGTAATTTTTTAACTTATCTTAACTTAGTATTGTTATATAAATTAATTATAAAATAGATTGTTGAGTATACTGATACATTTATTAGTGTATTATAGTGTAAATGAGTATTTTATTTTTTTATTATGTCAGAATGTATTTGTTTACTTTCAGTAAGTTAATAATTTGTATAAATAATCTTTTGTTTTCGACTTTCAATATGCTCTCGCCCTCCTCGTAAGGTTATCACGCCCCCCTAAGGGGGCGCACCCCACAGTTTGAGAAACACTGAGTTACGGGAAATACATATGTACTTTTTTCTTTGACTGCAAGAGCCCTCTACTTATTGAGTTTCCAAAAGATGGCACCACGATTAAAGCAAACGGTGCATAAGAAACTTTAAAAAATTAAAGCGTGCCACATTGTCCAAAATCCCAGGAAAGTCGACAGACGGTGTTCTTCTGTTGCTGGATAATACCTGCAAACAGTTTGCAAAAAAAGTTCAGACCACACTGCAAATATTTTGCTGGAACATCCACCTCACACACACAGTCCAGATATCTCCCCATACGACTTCTACATTTTTGATGCACTAAAGAAAAGAATTTGTGGCCATCGATTTGCATCAGACAAAGAGTTGTGCTCCTGGCTCTGTATTCCATAAATATTTTTTATAGACTATTAATCTATAGAATATATAGAATATTATTCTATTTAATTATGGCTTTGTATTCTGTAAACATTTTTCCATGAAGACATAAATCATCTTATCTCACAGGGGAATAAATGCATTAACACACTTATAGTAATAATATTTGATCAATTTATTTACTTTTTCCTATTATTTTCGTTTACACTTGACTGTGCTTTATATGTATATATCCCGTATTTGAATCTAAGCCACCATCGATTCTAAGCCACACCTCAAATTCTCAACAAGATTTAGTAAGTGTAAAATGATAACAGATAATGTAAAATGGTTAATTAATTAAAAATTAAAATACATTTACAAAATTAAAATAAATTTAAAATGAGAACTAATAAAAAGTGAATAATTAGTTGTTTTATCAGTATTATAAACTTTTAAATGCATTCACGAACCTGTAATTGCTCTCTAAATACCCATCCAACAATTTTTTTTCCTTAATTCTAATCCGCACCCTGATTTTCAATAGTACCGACATTGGAAAAAATGCGTTTTAAATTCGAGTAAATACAGTATATATCTGTTTTCAATAAAACAGTTCAATACACAGATAGTGTATGATATATTTTACTGTGTTTAATTGAGTGCAATAAAGCATCTTTACTGTCGTTTCCAATAGAACCACAGAACTTTTAAGGAGAGAAAATTGACTAATACTTCTGAACTGAGAGATATCTCATTGTGTAAGCTCCTATAACATTAAAAATCAATTGAATTTTATGAACATTATTCTACATTCTTAATCAAATTGACATCTATTGCAATTCAACTAAAAATCTCTTTCAAAAGAAATAGGAATATTTTACTACTAATTTATTTAATCATTAAAAAAAGCGAGTGAGTGTTTATTAACATCACATTATTAAGCAACACAAGTATTATAGTTTCAAAAAAAAAAAAAAAAAGAAACCAGGAATCAAAAATATTACAAAGAAGTTATAACAAAATGTTTATTTCGTTTCTGAGAAAACTTGTACACATATTTTCGGTGAGACAGTTACCAATATCCAAAAATAAATTTTTTATATATTCAATTGAATTAACTCTTCGCAATTTATATATTTACAATGACGATCAATACACAGTAATATTCGGATGGATTACCCCAAACCAAATTGTATCACAATATCATAGGATTTCATGGATAAGGACTCGGAATAAAGAGCGCCCTATCCTTTGAAAGACAGACTCATAAAAGAAGCAAATAACACTAGCAGCTCCATTTCCTTTTCGAACTTTGATGTTCCATTGTTGGTTTGTGTCGACTGTCTCACTGATGAGTCTCCTTTCCTTATGTCTTTTTGGCCATGGGCAATCGCCATAACGGTGGAAATCCGATTTCTATAGGACATCTCGCACAAAGAGCGTCGTAAAAGATGCTCGAAACAAAAATAGATGGTGGAAATTCAGATACAAAAGTCTTAAAACAAGAACCGGGGGACCAAAGTATTTTGATATTTTTTACTCCCTTCTACATGTTTTAAAAGAACTCGTACTATGACCTTTGATGTATTAATAATTTCGAAAAATTTAGAAGCAGAAGTTGGGGTTTTAAATTTTTCAATTTCGATGTATTAGTTCAACTGACTTTGTCACTTAATGTTCATCAACTTCCAAAACAAATAAAAACCTGACATTTCAATTTTTTTCCCAAAAAAAAAAAAAAAGAATGCTTTATACTAAAATAAATTAAACATGGGATTTCTTTAATATAAGTTTGAATAGTATTTGTATACAAACTACATTTGAATTCACGTTGCTTTGATGTTTAATTCAAGAAAGACAGGGAAGTGCTTCTTTTTCAGTAAAACGTTCTCTTTAAATATTAAATTATTTGAAAAGGTTTAAAATAATGCAATTTCTAAAGAATTTTCATTTTAATCGAAAAATTTAAAAACAATACAGTTACATTTCTTTCTCAACCCTTCCCCTTCTTCGTGGCCTAGTTATCAGCTGAACTCCACCATGTAACTGATTTGAATAGGAGGAACGTGCCGCCTTTTGACGCGATTTCTTAATCCTTTTTTTGTCTACCCCCTGCCTTTAGTGCCCCGCTTTTTAAATTTTTTTCTTTATCGTGTAACCTACTTTTTTTTTTTCATAATAAAACTAGATTTCGAAGGGAGAGGTGGTAGCAAGATTTTAACATAAAATAAATACAACAGAAAGTAAAAGAAAATGTATTACACTTCCAGATATAAATTATCTACACTATTTTAAGCGTTCATTACACAAAATTTGTAATAATGTTTTACTTTTTCTGAGCAGAGATCTCCGGGAAAAAAAAATATATATATATTAACACTAATATACGCTATCCCCATGGCAACCACATTACAGCTCGATAAAAATATCAAAGTAAACCATATTGTAATATTATCGCCTATCCTGGCGAACATAAACAACAACTTGGCACCTAGCCCTACTGTATCAAATTAGCATCCCAGATGGAGTTACGCAGTCTGATAATTAGACCGACGATATATTAAAGGAGTGTTTAGAAACGTCGTCCGATGAAGCAACACCAGGGCTATTGGTGACGGACCTTATATTTTGAACCGTGATCAAGTCACGAGGATGAGACAGATGAGCTTGTACCCCTTTCCAAACTGCCACACTACGCCAATAAGAAGATTTTGAGCTCCGGAAAATTTAGGCGATCAGCTTCTTACTTGATGTGTCTTCGGTGGCTCTAGGAGTCGAGCTCATGACATGCCTGGTCACGAGTTTGCGACCATAACCATTAAACTACCGCAGCCTTTTTTACATAGAGAGAAATATAGTGAAAAAATAAAATATCATTTAACTTATGAATATAATTTTTTTTCGCACACACTGATCCAAAGACTGATTGTCAAAAAAGTATAACAAAATATGTCTTCAAATAAGTACTTTTATCTAATTCAGGGTCGGGCTACCTTATAGCTGTGGCGTGTCAAACCAATCTACTAATAGGAATCAGTGTGCCACACAGAAGGACATTTTCGAAACTATTTGATTCCCACAATAATGCATATAGAATAAGAGAATAGAAATCAGTAATATAGATATTTAAAATTTTATTATATATTAATTTTGAATCATTTGAAGATATTTCTTAACATAAAAATAAACAGAATAAAATATAATTTTTTTCTTCACCGAAAATTTTAAAAAATTAAAATTGAACTTATATTATGCATTTTTAAACGTATTTATTAAATTAGGAAATAGGCACAACATAAAATATAAGTATTTCCCTTCATATAGTTAAATTAAAAGATAAATAAATATTTTTAATGCTTAACTAGGGCTAGCAATGATCTACTTTCATATCTTAAAATCAAGGGTATAATGTGTGACTTTCAATTTGACACGATTCTGAGCATTTTCGTGGACTCAAAATATTTTTCATAAGACGAAATATTTTTTTTACCTAGATATGTAGAACCAAAAATGGAAAGAAGAATACACGCAATTTTCTCTCTTCAAACAATTAAATCTCTACAACAATGGCATTCAAAAATTTACAAAACAGCTGTAAACTCATCTTTAGTTTTTTATCTTTTAGAATTTTTCGTAATTCCATAATTCTGAAGATGTTTGTCAAAAGAAGTCTATTAGAAATTTATCAACTTCCATCCACTCAAAAATTGACAAATTTGTAGAGTAGTGTTGAATACCATTGAGAATTGCTCCAAATGCCGTAGGTTGCCAATGCTTGGTCTAACTTATTGATATCAATACTCTTGTGTTCATCAAGCGTTAATGAAAATTTTATATCCTTTTATTATGCCATTAAGTTAGGAATTTACCTTCCGATTTCAGTTTTCATTAAAATAAACCTATATTTCACTAGTGATGAAATTTAAAAAGAAAGAAAATATACTATTAAGAAAAAACTGAAATCAATATGAAACAATTTTAAACATTTTATAATCTATTTGAAAATAGCGAAATAAATGAAGAGGCCCTAAAGATCAAAAAAGAATAATTATCTAAAAACCAATTTATCTTAAAAGTGCTTGATAATATAACTCCAAATTAAACCAGCCAGATTATCCATCATGTTTTCAAGAAGAGAGTTTCAGATTAAATTTTTTTTTTTACCTCCAACAAAATATTCAAAACATACAATCATTCTCTAGACAGCATCAAGTAAATTAATAACTATAAAGAGTCAGTCAAGTATCAAACGGCGAAGTGATTCATATAGTATAAAATTAATTATCATAATTATTTATGATACCCCATGGACTGAAAAGAGGTCCGAAATCAATCAAATAGTGGGACATTTTGGTAGAAACTTGATGTAACAATCAATCACAACTCCCTGCTAGAAACCTCATTTTCAATTCAAATCTCTTTATTACAAAGCAAAGCTGCGTAATGAATGGGTAAAGTACATAACGGTAAGGATATCCACTTGGTTGAATGCATGTAATCTCCTCTGCATGCTTCTTGATTGACGGACTGGTTTAATTAAATTCTCTTTCATGTGGGCGTGTACAAGCTCATATTCCGTTTATTTGACATATTTATGAGTTGGCTCGGAAGTGGGGGCTTTCGTACCTTGTTATAAAGTTTTTTTTTTTATTTTAGAATATTAAAAAACTATAGTAAATAAAAAGTTGAATAATATTTTCATCATTAATCAAACTATTAATGCAAGAATAAGTTTGTGATAAATAGGATTATTTTTTTCCTTCAAAGTCCATTAAGTTAATCATTATTCATATTTAAAAATAATAATAATTCATATTTATTTTTTTTTAAAAAAAAAATTGTGCATCTTGTAAATTTTCCAGTCAAAATGCTTTAATCTTTTAATTCTTTCTGGGAAGATCAGACTTTTTTTTTCAACGTCGTTTCATTGAGCTTGGTATTTTTTGATGAAATAGTCGTTGGAGCACGAGAAAAAAAAATATCTTTCAAAATTATTTAGTTTTAAGAAGCTGATATTTTTGTTTGGTATTCTTTCTATCAGTACCGGTTTTTTTTTTATTTATTTATTTATTTTTATTTTTGTTGTTAGTTTGTTTAAAGTAAAACTAGAATTTTTAAATGATAAGGAGTAAAAAGTACTTGGTGTTAAATGAAGGTGAGAAGATATTTCACTTTAGTCATTTTAACATGGCTCAAATTGCCTTCTGTTTTCTTCCCACCAGGAAATTTTTGTTCCGAAACTTAAATTCTCATTCATCACCATTGCGATTCAATTTCGTGTAAAAATAAAATGATCGACTCTGTAATATTCTTAATATTCAGTAATTGCTTTTTCAGCTGTTTATGAGCCTGTTTTTTGCATTTAATTTACTTAAAGAGGAACACTTCAACGAAAGCATGCCGGAAGTTGTGGGGGACGAACTTAGATAGATCTATCCCATCCTTCCTTCCTCGGTCGCTCGACAGCACAGGGTGGGGTTAGCCTTCTCTAGAAGCCTTTCCAGGCCAACCTTCTTCCTGCTAGTATTCTAAAATTCTTAGTTCTCAAAACGATGAGATCCTTTTCTACGCCATCAATCCATCTAAGATTTGGCCTGCCCCTTCTTCGTGTGCCGATTGGTTGAGCATTGAAAACTTTTTTAGTAGTGCGGTCTTCCTCCATTCTGACAACGTGACCTGCCCATTTAATTCGATGTATTTTGATGAAGTTAACAATGTCAGATTCTTTACATGCTTGATAGAGCTTGAAATTTGATCTTCTTCGCCACGTTCCATTTTCCTGAATGCCTCAAAAAGAAAATCTTCTTTTCGTAGATACTTATCATGTTCTCATCTGTTCGAGACGTGGACCAAGTTTCACATGTATTAGTTAATATTAAAGACTTTTATACAATAGAATTTTTTTCTTTTTGATTGAATTCGATTTCAAATTTTTTTTACCAAAGAATTTAAA
>BMAV01023244.1:435477-462665 GCA_019973955.1 Trichonephila inaurata madagascariensis | reverse complement strand
GGGGGGGAAATATTGCTATATATCCCGTATGGTGATAGTCTATATTTCAAACCTTAGAGTGACGTTAGCTTTTCCATGAACCTGAATCTTGTCACCCGTCACTGTTTGCAAGGAAACGCAGGGCGGCGTCCAGATAAGCTAACTTTGAATTTTGAGCCAAATCTTTTCTGATTATAGCACATTGGTTTCCAGTATCAACAACCATACGGCACGGATGTTATTAATTTGTCCTATAACGTAAAAGTCCCTTGTTCCCCATTCCCCGCCGTAATCTGGAAAATTTTTGTGATGGGCTTTTTTTATCTGGCAACCTCCGCCCCGCGAGATGGCCATATTTTATTGTTTTCCTGTTTGGAAGAAGAGACTGTTTTCTCTTCCTTCCTTGCTCTAGACAGTTTCTTCTCAGGTGCCCCGTTCCACCGCATTCCAGCACTTGAAGTTGCGTTTCTCTTGTTTCGAAATTCCGGCCTTTATGGTTTGCAATTTCCTTGCCTAGTTCTTTCTTGGCTGTTTTTCGTGCATTGATCCCTTCCAACAGACCCTTTCAGTTGCTCATCCATCGCTTTGTTATTGGCATAAAATCCCACCCTGACACCAAACTGTTACGTAGATCCGAGGGTTCGGGGATTTTATGCAAAACAATCCACAAAGAAAATAAACAGTTCTTAAGAGCGATGCGAATTTATTATCAAAAATCTAATCCTTTAAATACAGGATTCAGCAGCGATATTCACAGAGTAAATATCCAAAGGTCTTCACACCTTTAAACAGCAATCAAAAAACAATAACAGTGTTTAAAAAATACACGTAAGTAAAGATTATTCAAAAAGCACAGCCGAGCTTAATTTCAAAACAACCCTCACTACTCGCGGGTTTTAAATCCAGATTTTCGCCGTCCCGGCGAGCCCCCTTCATTTATAGGCCGACAGAAACTTCCAGAAATATAACAGCTCGTGTCATTGAACGTGACACTAGTGGAGAGATCTACCATTTTCTAGAAGATTCCCGAGGGTTCCGAACTCGCCAACATGGTCGCCAACGACGCCAAAATGGTCGCCAGACCCAAATTGGCCGGCCTTGGCCCCGCCAAAATTTTTTTTGATCCCCCAAAATTTTTTTGGGGGCTTTCTACCGGGCCAAAAAAAGAAATTTTCCCGCCAAGTTTTTCTCTTTAAAACTTTTTGGTTTTCGGCCATAAAAATTAACGTAAGGGGCCGCGTATTGCTTTTTTGAATGGTTTTTACAATTTTTAAAACAAATGAAAAATAAAAAAAAAAAAATTAAAAAAAAAATTTTAGAGAATATAAATGCCATTAAACCCACTCTCAAAAATATACAAATTATTTACGTAATCTATTTACACAAAATTCGGCAACAATATAATAATATATAATTGGTCAATTTTTAAAAAAAATTATAAAAATTTTTAAAGGAAAAGTCGGATACCTTAAGGTGTTGTTTCCATTTTTTGAGGTTCCCACTTCTGAGTTTTCCATTCACGTTTACTGATTAACAAATGGTAATAAATATGCAATATTAAATCAAGCATTCAATGAAATGATGTCCCCTTTTTAAATATTTTAATCATGTTTTATTTTTCCCAATCTTGAATTAATGGTCGACACCACCGGACGAAATACTCCTCCTCAATACTTTCTAATTTTACCGATACCGCTATAAGGTACAAATAAACAAGTTAAATATGTTTGGCTTCGCAACTAAGGGAACTAAAAAGCAATAAAAATTTTCAAAGGTGGGAAAAGTGGTTTTATGGGCCAAAAGAGGGGTTTAATCAAAAATCTTTAAAATTTTTGGTGACCCGAGAGAAAAAATTCTGAAACTGAAATTTTTTTCGCAATTCCATTTAAAGGGTATCCGAAAAGTAGAACCCCCGTAATTTCAAAAGCGTAAAATAAAAATTTTTTAAAGTATTTATTCACAATCAAAATGTTTTTTAAAATTTCTTTAAGAAAGGTTTTAAAAATTTTTTTACTGCTTGTACCTGAAAGGGGTTTCAACGATAAAATGAATTTTGGAAGGGCCCATTTTTAAAACAGGGGGGAGGAATTTGGAAACGCCGATTTTTTCATGTGAACCGAAAGAAATTTCAAACCCGGGTTTGAGTCTGAAGATTTAGCATAAAGGCAAAAAAATTTTAATAAAGGAAAAAACGGAGGACATGGGTTGCTAATATTTTTTCCAAATTTGATTTTTCTTTTCTTTATGGAAAGTTTCCAAAGGTTAAATAAAAACAAAAAGAAAAATTACTGTAAATTTTTGAAATTCAAATGGCCGACCGAAAAGAAACAAGTTTAAAACAAACGGGAAAAATAAAATTTATTGAAGGAAAACAAAATTCTTACAAAAAATAAAAATATGATCCATTTTCAAAATACTCCTGTAAAAATGCATTATAATAATATTTAAATATATACTTCAACCTTCTGTAAGAGGTTCAACACGCAAATTTTTAAAAAATGTAATTAAATGTTAATGTCTCACAAAAGAGGAAAATTTCTAAAAAAAAAAGGGGCCAATATTTTTTTTTTCAATTTGGTTGAAATCTTTGGAAAATAAGTGAAACAAAAAATCTTGGTTTGAGCTCCTGACAAGAACACTATATAAGGAAAAAATTATTTTAAATAGGCTTTTTCACAAAAAGAGAATTTAAAAATTGAAAGTTTTCAAAGTTAAAAATTTCCCAAAATAGATTAAATAATTTTTTATCAAAATGTCCTTAAAACAATTTTATACATGTATTCTAATCTAAGTGACACTCAAATATCATGAAAATTATCCATTTATAGTTTTTTAAAAAATCACGGTTCCAAGGTAGTCGGATACCTTAAGAAACCTTGGATTATGAGAATTACAGATCCATGTGTATGTTTTTTAAAAGATTTAATACTAGTAAAATAATTAATTATTTATTTCTTTTAGTCCTCCTTTATTTTTTTAATTTCATAAATATTGATATCTCGATGAACCATTTTACACTATTTTTAATTTTTTTTCACAAAACCGGGGTTGAGAATTCGGGGTAGGCTTAGAATCGCGGAAAGGCTTAAAATTAAAAAAAACTCTCTGTATGTTTACACATAGTATTTAAACAAAATGCAAAAAAACAATGTTTAATTAAGAATTGAAGAAACATTTTAAAAGTTGACAATTAATTAGCATTTATATTTTTGTTTATATAGAAGTATTGGGATAAAAAATATCACACGCATTTAGATAATTCAAAGTTCAGACCCTTTCCAAGACGGCTAAGAAACAACGTATTTATTTTCTAATATACGATCAGGCATCATTTATTTATTTTTGCGATATTTCTATAGACTGTGGAAAATTTCCCTGAAAAATAACAATTTCACTGAACGACTACTATTTTTAGACTTTTCCTGGTCGAAATTTCATAATTATAATCAAGAATTTTGTCACTGAACTGTTGAGTATCGAAGAACTTCGTGATAAAACGATGAAAAAAAACATGAAGGAAAAAATTCGTAGATGACGAAATGGAAGTGATAGGAAATTCTTTCACAGTTCAGCTTTTACCGGTTAGTATTTTATCTCTCGTACTCAAGTAAGGAGTAAAAATGATCTTATCATCTTTCTTCATAACTAAAAACAAAATTACGAAACGTCAAAATCAGATAAAACAAATACTTTCAATTGTGTTTGTAAATAAATTTTTAAAAAAAACCTTTTTTAGTAATTTTTGTTAATTTAATTGAAAAAGATTAGCATTAAATTAATAGCAACTTGATAATGAAACACACTAAATAAGTAAAATTTATAGACCAGTCTTTAAATTTAAAAGCTTCCATTGAAGTATTTTATTTTTATTTGCAATTGATGAGCATGCTAAAATGATCTACTTTATAAAAATTCAGCTCAAATTAAATAATTATTTCAAAAGAATAATTAATTATTTGTTAGGTGATTGTAACTACAAAAAAGGGCAAAAAGCAAGAAGGGCCTTTTTCCGGGCTAATCAATGACCATTTAATTTTTAACCCCTTTTTAAAAATTTCAAAAATCCTAAAAACCCTATGACAGACAAATACTCTTCATTTTTCTACTGAATAAAAAAACCTTTCTTTGGTAAATTTTTCAATAATGAGGAGCAAACTCAATTTTACGATTTTGAAGTTTGCAAGTGCCTTTATCTCAATGCTATAATCAAAAAAAGAAAGTTTTATTCCTATGGAAGAAAAAGTCCCAGATCAGACAAAAGATAATACCTTAGGATAAAATAATACAATGCTTTTTTTATACTGGAAATCCTTTTTTCTATATGAAGAGTCAGAATAGAGGCGTTATTATACTCAGTCGTTGATTGTTAATAAGTCATCGTATGAGACAACGCCTTTTCTTTCACCAACGATTCCAGTCCTGGAAATCGTTACGACATTTTTCTTTCGGGGATTTCAATAATATACTATCACAATCATATTGGTGACATTATATGAAACGCAGCACATGGTTTCCATTCAACGCGAACGACACATGCGAAATCGCTTTTGTCGAGTTGGCGAGTTATATTGTACGTTGACACTGTGCGATAGTATGTAAAAAATTTATTACAGTATCACGAAAAACTTTTTATACATATAGAAAAAAAAGGATTATTTAAGTATAATTTATTCCATAATTTGAGCAATAGAGATGACCTTGTACTTTTGTCAATTTATTGATTATTTAATTTATTCTAAACTGGCATAAAATCAGAAAAAAAATAAACTGAATGACGAAGAATTGACAGAATGTTTTGATATAATACTTAAGTTTAACAAGTAATATAAAAAAAAAGGAAAAAAAAATAAGTCAATTCCTACTTAGATCAAAAAAAAAAAATTTTTTTTTAGTTAGTTTTATTAAATAGTTACAAATTTAAAATAAATATGCATATACATAGACATAAAACACAATATTAAGTGACAAAATAGAAAGCGATTTTCTTGCAATTTTTTTACTTCTTTCTATATGGTTTTTAACTTTTTTTTTTTTTGTTACTATTTATTCATTAATTAATTTAATTATTCTAATAAAATAAATAGTATAGTAAAAAGAAATCGCATTCTAAAAAATTTGGCCATCCAGACCAGGTGGATGCGAACCAATGACCTTCAGATTACGAGTCCAATGCGATACCCATTAAAACTGCAGGAACCAACAAACAACCTTTTCCCTTTTTTTCTACGCTGTTGAACTATTATTTTTTTTTTACTATTTATGTTTTTTTTTTAATGCCACCGGGATCGGAAAAAGGCCAGATCAAGGCCCACGAAATTCATCATGCTAAAGGGCAAATGACGCCCGTCGGGGGGCCGTAGCTTTGAGCACCATACAGGTGACAGAACGATTTACCCTTCGGTTTTACCCCCATTTTGGGGGGGAAACCCCCGGGGTGACCCCGGGGCCTCTCACCTCTTTCCCATTCCACCAACTCACGGGGAGGACATGCAACCAGGGTTTATTTAAAGTCCCCTCTTGCCGCAAAGTCACTATGCATTTACAAAAAACCCCATCCCTTTCTCCGGGATTGAACCCAGGCCCTCGGCACAGCGGGAACAGCGCCCCCTAATTATTAAAACGCGATGGGTGACGTTTTTTATTCATTTTTAATTTTAATTAATGAATTAATTTTTTTAAAAAACTGTATTAACATCAAGAAAATCATCCACTACAAGTTTGAAAAATGTTTTTAAATTTTGAAGGGATGAATAGAAAGTATTTTATAAGCGTTTAAAAAAATTTTGGAGAAGTTACATATATATATATATATATATATATATATATATATATATATATATATATAAAAGGGAAAAAGGGGAACTAATAGTAGAGGAATTTAAAAATAATATAAATTTATTTTTGGTGTTAAGAAAAATTATTTTTAAGTAAGGAATAGCTACTTTCTAATACCAAAAGAAACTCAATGGTTTCAATCTGTCATGTTGACTAACTTCAAAGTCAAAAGGAATTCGGAAGTAAGCATAAGTCTAAGTCAAACCAGTTTGTCTACTAGTCAATAAGATCCTAATGCTTTCATTAGCGCAAAAAAGTATTAGAAAAATATTTAAAATATGAATCGAGAAGTGATCAAGAAATATGGCCATTTTGTGTCGTGATATCTGAGTTTAAATTTTATTTAAGCGATTATAATACAAATTTATATCCTAACTATAGACTCCCTCTTGAATACTAATTATACATTTAAACTTCTTATCAATTCAAAATGAATTCAACAGACATTTTTCAATGAATTATTAGGCGTAAATTAAATTTATTATTCATAAAATGTATTTTATTTTTCTTGCATTTTAAAAAGGGGTTTGGGAAATGAAAAAATATGTTTGGGGAAAAATTTTAAACCCTAAAGGGGAAACTGTTTGATAGTTAATAATGCAAATTAATTTTTGCAGCTTGTACAATCAGAATTTTATTAAAGTGAAGTGAATAGAACATTAATATTTTATTTGAGCATTTCAATCCTTTCAGTAGATTCAGATATCAATTTCTGAAGTAATATTGTAAGACTAATAGTTCTCAGTATTACTTCAAAAACAGATGATGTGAGGAAAAAAATCAATTTTATAATAGCCTTTCGGAGATGTGAAATATTGTTCTTGTTTTCTTCAAATGAAGCAGAAGCAAATGTAATAGCTTCTTAAAGATTCAAAGAATTAATGTTTAAGAAAATTAATTCAAATGAATAGAGTGGTCTTGGTCAGGGATGGAAGGCCATAGAGTGCTAAGGTCACAAATGCGTTTCAAGACCACTTTGGGAAAGCTGGGGTTTTTACTAAGTAAAAAATTTCCAAAAAATTTAAAAATTTTTTATTTTATTTTTTAACTTTTTTTAACAGGGTTTAATGACAAAAAAGTTAATTAACGAACAAAAGCCAATGCTAACTACAGATATCTATTAAAAGCATCACACAGTCACAGAGTATAGTGTTAACTCTTTTTTTTTTATCTTCTACATTCTAATGCTTTTGTCTCTATTCGGATAGAATGTGATAAATGTTGTTGTTTCTAATGCCACCTGATAGGTACCACCAGATCGAGACCCACGAAATACATCATGGCAAAGGGCTAGATTGTACGTATCTTTAAACACTGTACAGGTGACAGTATGATGGTTAGATCCCCCCCCCCAATTTTGTGGGAAAAAACCTTTGGGGGGGTGGTCAAGGGCCTCCCCTTTCCCCCTTTCCCTCAACCTCTCGAGGACCCCGCGGCTTGACATTTATTTAGAGCACCTTCATGCCGCAAAAGTACTATACATTTACAAACGTCCATGCCTTCTCTGGGATTCGAACTCAGGCCCTACAGCACAAGAATCAGCTTCACTAACCACTATACTAGATGGGTGGTTAATGTGATAACTTAATATCTTTGCCTGACCTTTGCTACTATTGATTGTCATCATGGGGGGGTGTCAGTTAAATTAACGTTGCACTCTCTCTCTCTCTCTTGCACGAGGGCTATTAGCGACGGACCTCGTAATTTTGAACCATGGTCAAGTGACGAGTACGCCATCTGAGCAGGCATCCTCCTCTCCTAAATTCCACGCCCCACCAAAGGGAGTATATTTGAGCCTAGACGATTTAGCTTGCATTTACTCACTCTACTCGGCGAGTTTTCAGCGGCACGAGATTCCAACTCGTGAAATGCCAGCCACGAGTTCGTGAGCTTGACCACTAGATTACCGTAGCCACTATGTGGGGCTATTGGTGAGTATATGTGTTGTGATACTGCCCCCCTTGGGTGACCGTATCTTTGATTGTCAGCATGAGCTAGAGGTGTAGGGTTTGCAAAAGGAATAGATATTTAATTCTTAATATGACTTTATTAAGAATGGAACTTAAAATTTCCCAAAACAATTTAGATAATATTATTTAAGCGAGAATCTATAATGAACAAACACACAGAAATAGTTAAACCGAATCACGTAACTTGGACCACTAAAATTATTTAATCCCCCTACTCTCACTCCCTAATAAATACAACCCCCAAAATAAAAATAAACCCCTACCTAATCCAAATTTAGATTCAATCTTAAGAAGAAACGTCCGGGAGCGCGTGCAATGGTATGCACCTCGTGTCAATGGCTGAATATCTCAGTAACTTTATGATAGGCCGTCAATTCACACTCATATCTCTTCCAAACATAACTTTCCCTAAATTGCCATTCTGCTTCGAAACTTCTGTTCTTTTTTAAAAACTGTCTTATTTGATTTCCATTTCGCTTCTGGGGTTTTGGGTTGGGAAAAAGGGTTATTTAAACTTGGCCCCCATTGAACCCAGAGGTTATGTTAAAGAAAAGACGCGTGAGCCTGTCACAGTGTTTACCTGTTTTATACATATGATCGATAAATATCATCCAGAAAAAAACAATGCATAGTAGTTTAAAGTTTAGAAAACGGCAAAAAATTTGAAACTAAATTTCATAGAATTTCTAAATAAGGCCTTATTATAGAATATAAAAAAGACCAAGAAATCTATACACTAATAGTCCCGATCACGTATGTTTTTGAAGAATTCATTCATTCTCCTCCTTATCCTTATTTTAAAAGATCAATTTTTCTATTTTGTTTAATTTTGTCACAAACACCTCTTCAACAACAACCAATAGTGGAGTATTTTGGAATTTCCTAAAATCCTTGGGCGATGTTTTTTTTTTATTATATATTTATTTTTATTTATTTTTTTACAAAATATGTTTTGCTGAATTGTTGATTTCACGCTAATTATGTGAAATTAAAATCAAATGATATTATTAATGCGAATGATACTGTATTCAATTAAAAATGCATGTTTTAAGACATAAACATTTATTGTGACTGCTTTGGCAGTGTCTCCTTGCAAATGTACAAGTGAGGGTGAGCAGGTGGGGGGGACGATCGAGCCCAAATCCCCGGGCCCCCGTTGAAATAACATTTCAAAAAACAAATAATGTTACATAAATCATACATAAATTTCAAATAATAAAAAAATATGATCAATATGAAAAAAAATTGCACATTAAAATAAACAAAAAATATATGAATAAAAATATTAATGCGTACAATTTGAATGATTAATAGACATTTAAACACTTGGTAGTAAACAGATTTTTGAAATTCCTCTTTTAAAAATACCTTGAAGTGTCTTAACTCTTTAACAACTCTAACCTTTCCATCTGAACCTTTAACTATCTCTAAAATTCTTCCCATAGTCCATTTACATGGTGGAAGATTTTCATCTTTTAAAATAACCATCGAATTGGGAGTTACATTTTCTTTCTCAAATTGCCATTTATGTCTAGCCTGTAAATTAATAAGATAATCTGACCTCCATTAGCGCCATATAAATTGAACAAATTTTGTTAATTTTTGCCATTGAGATAAATGACTGTCTAATTTATCTGTCAGGTCTGGCTCAGGTAAACTTTGCAGAGGTCTACCTATGAGAAAGTGTCCTGGGGTGAGGACTGCAAAATCATTAGGATAAGAGGACGACTATTCAAAATACTTTCTATTTGAGTAGTAATTGTTATAAATTGTTCTATAATGTTAGACGTGCATCTCCTACTGTTCTTTTAAAATGATGTTTAAAAGATTTGACACCTGCTTCCCAAAGTCCTCCAAAATTGGGTGATCTAGGGGGAATAAATTTCCAAGTAATTTCTTCATTTGTTAAATAATTGGCAAGAATATCTGGTGGATTTTTTATCAAATTATATAAACGTTGCAATTCTCTGCTTGCACCTATGAAATTCGTAGCATTATCAGTACAAATTGAAGTACTTTTTCCTCTTCTACTAAAAAATCGTTTGAGAGTTGCAATCATAGCTTCTGTGGTTAGTTCTGTGACAACCTCTATATGAATAGCTTTTGTAATAAAGCAAATGAAAATTGCAACATAACATTTATGGTAAATACCTTTTCGTTGGCCTTTATATTTAATATAAAATGGGCCTGTAAAATCTTTTCCCTACATGAGAAAAAAGGAGAACTAGGAGTAATTTTTTTCTCTAGGTAAATTTTCATAATTTGTTCTAAATTCTTAGGTTTGTTTTTGAACAACAACACAATTTTGAACAATTTGTCTA
Source organism: Trichonephila inaurata madagascariensis (assembly GCA_019973955.1). Classification (NCBI taxonomy): domain Eukaryota; kingdom Metazoa; phylum Arthropoda; class Arachnida; order Araneae; family Nephilidae; genus Trichonephila; species Trichonephila inaurata. The sequence goes on along the minus strand of BMAV01023244.1, from coordinate 452,560 downwards.
GCAGTGTTTCTGCCACCTAATGGCCTCTTGTCTGACTAGATAAAGTAGGGTTTGAGCCCCTTTACGTCAAATTTTTTAAATGGTAATAATTCATAATTAAAATAGTTAACTTGTGGTTTTTTGGAAGCAAAATGGGAAATTTCTGACTATATGTTAAATTTGAATTACTTAATCTACCACCAACTGTAAGTATGTTTTCTTTGTCAAGAAAGGGATTCAAACAAGTTAACTGACCTTTTTAATAGTTCCCTCATTCCTAGGAATTTCAATTTCTTTGTTAAAAACTGTTACCTGGATCCTTTTAATCAAATTAAAGAACGTAATCAACGTTAATCAACGTAAGAATTGGTCCCAAGTATCGTGTTGATCATTAACATAATTTACAATCATTTGCACTATATCTCGATTAACTCGTTCTGTCCTATTTGCTTGTGGCCTATATACAACAGTTTTCACATGCCTTATGCCTAATCTTTCACTTAAATGTTCAAAAATTTCAGATATAAATTGGGAACCGTTATCACTTATTAATTTTATTGGAGCTCCAAAACGCGATATAAAATTATCAAAAAAAATATCCGCTATTATACGACCCGGGGCCCTTTTTTGAGAGGTATAATTTCAGCCCATTTTCGAAATGATCGGAAATACTAAAATATATCGATTACGTCTTATTCTCGATATAGGATACGGGCCTAACAAATCTAACGTAACTATCTCATTTGGATAATTTGATACAATCGGATTTTAATCGACCAGCTGGAAAACGCGTTTTATAATTATTAACTTGGCACATATGGCATGTAGAGACATATTGATCAAAAAATTTTTCCCATATACGGGAAATAACAAACGCCCCCTTTTTGCATCCTATCGCCTCGACTGAAATTTTCCTCGAACCCCTATTTCTACGGTCCCCTATTAAAATTATCATTTCGAAATTGGTATCCCCTTTCGTTGAATCTCTGATCATCATTCTGAAATCTATTCCTCCTCTCGGACCACATATTACTTTGACGGCTATTCTCATAAGTACCTCTAAAATCATTTCTGCCATTATTTGGTCTACGTACAACCTCAGAATTTCTCCAGTTTCTGCGATTAGCATCAAAATTAGGCATCCTATGCACGTTTTGACCCCGTCTTTCCACATTATCACTATTCTGCGAATCCCTTTTTAATTTGTAAGTATACCTCTCTTCAAATTTAGCCAATATTTCCAAAAGTTGTACCGTGTTCTGCGGATTGTGAACTTCCACATAGTCCTGGACTTGTGGTTCGAGTCTAACAAAAATGTGATCAACCAATTCCGCCTGCGACATCCTTGGCTCTAAACTCTTATGTATTTTTAGCAAATCGTAAACAAAGTCTGTTGGTTCCTGATTTCTTCCCTGCTGTGACGCGAAAAACCTAGCCTCCAATTCTTTCTTATTTTTGATTGCGAGAAAAGCTTTCGCTAATTCAGCCTTTAGCTGCGCGAAATTCGTGGCTGTATCTTGCACTAGCACCGATCCAAATATTGAGTACCAATCTTGAGCCCTTCCCCTGAGATGACTTTTCAAATAAGCACATGACAGGTTACTTGGTATTTCAAGTAACTGTATTTGATTATCTATAGCCTCGAGAAATTCGGTAACATTCTCAGACCCGGAAAAGCACATTTCTGGTAAAATACCAAACCCTCCTGCATTACCTAACCCAGAATTATAAAAATTGTTCGGGCGCCATTGTGACATAGCCATCTATCGATAGCTATGTCTTGGGGGTTCCGCGTAAGTTAGAGGTGTGGGATTATCGGAAGGAGATATATGAGACATTCTATAATTCTTAATATGACTTTTATTAAGAATCTAACTTAAATTACTTAGATAACGAACAAACTTATTTTAAAGGGTGAGAATAAACCAAAGTACGCCGATTTAATTAAAGCCCAGATCGCGCAATTAGATCACTTATCAATATAACTAATTAGATCCACCTAATCTCGTTTCCCAATAATATACTAGCTTTCCCGGGGAATACAATCTTCCTCCTTGGAGAAATAATAAACGATCAATCAACTTCAGATATTCGGGGTTAGGCGCAGGTGCAATAGTATGCACCTTGTACAACTGGCGTGATCTCCGTGATTCCTGGTAGCCGTCTAATCACACTTCCACCTTTTCCCGAACTAAGCTTTCTCTAAATTGCCATCCTTACTCACTAAACTTTCTACCCTTTTTTTAAAGGTTATCTTTTTTTGCATTGTTGCTTCGTTTTACTTCTTGGATTTGGGTTGGAAAAGTTTTGCCTTTCTTTGGGCCCTCAAAAAAACGTAGGAGTTATGTTAGAAGAAGAACGCGAGAGATGTCACAAATTATTGAGGTTTATTTGAGAAACAGGAAGAAAGTCTGTAATTTTTGAGACAACCAGAAAATCTAAAGTTGTAGAAAATGAGCCGTTTTCCATTTATTATTGTAGCGTTTAATTCTGACTTGACTATGGTTTTATTTCCGTCTAAACTGGAGATAGGGAAATTAACTCTGTTTTGTGGAGCCCCTAAACGGTTTTTCGAAATCTTGCGTAACGATATTCGACATGCTACCAGAATCCAAGACTGCAGCGAGCTTGGATGCAACTTTCTGTAGAATGATTCAAAACCAAACTACTGCTGTGGGTAGAATTATGGTTTTGCTCCTACTGGTACAAAGAGGGGAAATGGCTTTTTTCCTGAGAACTGTGAAACTCCTCTGCGTTGGGGTTAAGTTCCTGACCTTGTAGTGGTGACGCGCTATAAATCAGGGAGCGTTGACAGATTTCCCCTTTGCCTGTGAAGCAGAGTGTTATGTCGAAACCACTTCACTACAAATGCTTTGATTTACACTTTGAAACTCTGTGCTGATCACTTAAGCAATTGAGACACATATTATGCCTCTGAACGATTTCCTTTCTCTGTATGGCATTTAATTTTAAAAAGGAATCACACTTAAAAATGGGATGTTTTTGCTTACACAAAATGCATGAATACACAGAATTGTTAGATTTTAAAAAGAAATTTTTTGATTTATATATATTTCTGTCTTGTATAAACATTGGTTTTACGAAGGTATTTTTATTTATATTGCTTAAAACTTGAGCGCGTTTTTCTAAAAATGAAATGAAGTCATCAAATTTAGGAACTTCGGTTGAATTAAGGCTGTATTCAAATTGTTTTAGTCTCTTTATCCAGTTTTTGAAGAATAATGTTTAAGATTAAAATGTCCGAAAGATTGTTTCTTTCAAATTCTAATACCTTCAAAGCGCGAATGTTTTTGTTTACATCATCAATTAAGTTTCTTAAATCTTTTGCCGATTCATAATTTAATTTCACTAAGTTTAAGATTGCCTTTACGTGCGTTTCGACTATTAAGCGTTTATTTTCATAGCGTTCTTCTAAAGATTTAAATAAAGATTCAAATGAATCGCTAATAGTCTCTAAATTCTTTGCTTCAGATGTTAATGCAGCTTTGAGATAATGCAATTTTTGCTCTGAGGAGAGTTGTGAATTTGTTGAGATAATGTTGTTAAATTGTATTTTAAAATTGCTCCATTCTTCATATTTTCCAGAAAACTTTGGTAGGGGATTTCTGGGAGTTTTATTGATAATTGTGGTCGGTTTTGACCTGACCATACTTGTGTTGAACTTGGAACATTTAAATTGCCTTCACGGCGTTTGATGTACGATTTAATTTTATACTTTATGCTAACAATTTTTTCCGAATATTCTTCGGATCTGTTAATTTCAGTATCGAACTCAGAAGATTTTTCGATTAATTGATCTTGAAGTTCTAAGATATTATCTATATCGTCACAATTACTTTCAATGTAATTTTGAATTTTCGTAATTAATTTTGTTACGGCCGAACGTATAGGCGCTCTTTTATTTTTAATTTTTTCAATTGGATTCATTTTGACTTTTGCGGTAATAAACAATGATATATAATTTTTGCAATGAAATAAACAATAGAGGTATGAAATTGGCTTACCTCTATTTAAAAGCGGAGCCTTGCGAGAAGTCAAATGAATGTTCTTGCGAAAGAATGAAAACACTAGAAGTGATGAGCGTTGAATGCTAACAGTTCAAAACAGGCCTATGCAGTAGGGTGAAACGAACACAAAACGAAAGCAAGGGGTGAGAGGGGTCCTTTTGTGACCTTTGACTCTGTCGATGGGGTGAATGTCTTTGCGACGTTCGAACAACTTTGGGCGTTGTTCTGCGAATTTAAGCAAATAATGCGTATCCATAAGTTGCTGATCTGCGTAGTCGATGGACCAAATATTAATGCTAATGATACTGTATTCAATTAAAAATGCATGTTTTAAGGCATAAACATTTATTGTGACTTCTTTGTGCAGTGTCTCCCTTGCAAGAGTGTACAAGTGAGGGTGAGTGAGGGGGGTGACGATCGCAGCTCCAACAGATATAAAACAGTAAAACGAAAAAAAATTGACTTTAATCAAATACAAATTGGACAATTTACTTTTGAGCAGAAATTACAGTTATAATCAGAATATTTATTTTCAAAATACTTGTGTGGATACAGTTTTAAAGAAAATGTATATCTTGATTGAAACTCTTTTTTTTAATTGTTTTCTAACTGCATTGAAACAGGAAACGTTGATAAGGATCCTATTTATAAAAAGAAAAATTTGTTGAGTCAAAAAGAGCATTTTTCATTTTATTTTAACAAGAACTAAAAAAATAATAATAATAATCTTCGAAATTAATCCAGTACTTTAAAATTGGTTGTGTTTTTGTTTGTACAAATAATACAATAATTAGTTAATAAATACATAATTATAACTTCCCACGTAAACTAAGGTCCTTATTGAGTTAAGCAATCACGAAAAGATATTTTTTCATCTCACTCAAATGTCTTTCATAAACTGTTCGTTGTTGCATTTACAGATGCAAGTTAGGTATAAAAAATGATGCAGTAGTAGAGTCCCGAAAACTCGGTACTCGATAACTTGGCAGTACGAATAACTCGGCCGCACCCTAGGTCGAGAAATCTCCACGTGCAGACCCGTTGAAGTTCCTAAATCATCATATACTGAATCTAACTATCATATAAAAAAACTATCATAAAATGTTTCATAGTGAGGGAATAAAGGTTGTTGAAACTAGGGTTTCTTTCTCGGGATCCCGGGAAATCTTAAGATTTCTGTACTATTTCTATTCCAGAGAATTATATTTCGTTCCCGGTAATCCACGGGGCTTCAATTATCTATGAGGTAGCTATTTTTAACTTTTTACTGTCGATATTTCACGATTGCCTAGTAAAAGTTGTTTGGTTAAACAAGCCCAAATGATAGGGACAAGGCTTTTCTGTTAAGAAAAGGAATCAATATTCAACTCTTTTTGATGTCTGTGCCATTGTCCCACTGGAAACGTTCAGTTTGGGAAAAAACTGATTCTTCCTGGAACACCGAATCTTGGCCTCGCCTAAAGCTTTGTGGACTAAAAGGTTTTTTCCGACCATTTATCAACGGCTTAGATGTAAGAAATTTGTTACTGATTTCAACTTATCCCAGATTCTAACACAGGACATGGAAATTTTAATAGTTATTTATCTAGATTTAATTTAATTGGTAGTGATATTTGTTCTTGTGGTCAGGATGCTGAAACTGTAGAACATGTATTTTTGTATTGTAAACTATATTTCTGTAAAAGAGAGAATTTTGAAAAGGAGTTGAAACATTTAGGTATTTCCTGGCCACCTGTTTTATCTTTGTTGGTCAATTGTACTGAAAGCCTAAATGTCTTAAGAAAATTGTTTACTGCATAGATTTTCAAAGTTTTATATATTGGTACCTTCCCTTATTTATATTTGTGTATTTCCACTCTTCATTTTTGTTTTATGTTTTTGTCATAATTGTTTTTTTTTCTCCCTCCAAATTTGTTCTATATGACATCATTGTGTAACCACTTATTTCTGTAAGCCTCGTGTTATGCAATGTGGAGCATGAGGAGTTTTGCAAATAAATTAATTAAAAAAAATATCCAACTCTATGCACTCAGAAGAAGAGATCATGGAGGTTTTGAAAGAAAAACCTCCGACGTTGAACGAAAAATTAGAGAAAGCAATTTACTCTAAAACAAAAGTTTTATATTGTTCAACCAAAAAAAGTACTAGTTTCAACAAAATCATGAAACAAGAAATGCAGTTGTTCGACTTGACTGAAAATCCATCACCAATCATTATAAAACTATGTGAGGCCTTAAAAACAATTCCTCCAACGTCAGTTGAAGCCGAGAGAGCATTTTTTGCTGTCGGATTGTTTGTCACAAATCTTAGAATTAGGCTGAGTGACAAAAGTATAAATTGCTTATGCTTTCTGAAATCCTATTTTAAAAATGAATAATCAATTTATCATTTTTTTTTTTTGGTATTTTTTGCTCATTATATAAATAAGTATTAATTTTGGTATTTATATGTATCCTTATTTTATATAATTGTTATTGATTTTATTTAAAAATAACTTGTTTTTAAATTATTTGAAATTTTGATGTATTTCCGGGAAACGACAATTACTTTCCCAGGATTTCCTGGACATTTCCGGGAATGGAAAAACCCGGGAAATCAGAAACCCTAATTGAAACCACCCTTCAGTATTTTGAACAACGTGTTGGTAATGGATTTGCCGTTCCTTCGTCGTCTTCGTGAAGAAGCAGCAAAACGAAAAATGCAGTAAGGAAAACAACAGGACATTTTAATGCATTTTTTTTTAAAGAAAAAGGAACCAGTTTTTTCAGAGTCGGCTACTTAATTTTCATTACAGACATACAGACAGTTTTATGCCATCTATTTTACTGAAGTGTGTGTCTGATTAGATAAATTATATACACTATGTGTTCATTAATTTTTATTTTCATGTAAGGATGCTCTATGCCCTTATAAATTACGTACTTTTCCTTTGTTTAAGAGGATTTGGACAAGTTTATTTTCTGTCGTATTCTCAAGCAATCAATACATATAAGGGCAGTCAGTGGCGCGCACAAGGGGGGAGGGTCCTCGTGTCCGGACCCTCCCCCAACCCCCTTGATTTTTTTTCCATTGATTATAATTCTATGTATACAGTACACAAAATTTAATTAAGTATTTGTATCCTGAAATCCAAAAGAGAATTACTATGGCTAATAGATGTCTTAACGGAATACAAAAATATATGAAATAAAATTTAATCAAAAGAAAAACAAAGGTTTTATTGTATAAAAGTCTTTTAATATCAGTGTTAACTTATACAGAGGAAACTTGGTCCATGTCTCGAACAGATGAGAATATGATAAGTATCTACGAAAGGAAAATTTTAAGATTCATTTTTAGAGGAATTCAGGAAAATGGAAAATGGCGAAGAAGATCAAATTTAGAGCTTTATCAATCATATAAGGAATCTGACATTGTGTGTTAACTTCATCAAAATACAACAAATTAAAAGGGCAGATCACGTTATCAGAATGAACGAAGACCACACCACTAAAAAAGTCTTCAATGCTCAACAAATTGGCACACGAAGAAAGGGCAGGCCAAATCTTAGATGGATTGATGGCCTAGAAAAAGATCTCCTAGTTTTAAGAACTAGGCATTGGAGAACACTAGCAGGTAGAAGGCTGGCTTGGAAAAGGCTTCTTGAAGTCGGGCTGTCGTGCCACTGAGGAAGGAAAGATTTGTTATTTATTTTATTAATTAATGCTAATTATTTATTCAATAATTAATTGTTTACTGTTTTTTTCCCAAAAATCGACAAAATCAAAAGGATATGTTGGGTGGCGTATTGGAGCATAATACGAGAATGGTGAACTTCCGACCCTGAACTTTCCCCTTGAAAAATTCCTGTGTGCGCAACTGAGTGCAGTACAATATTTTCTGACGAAAACTCATACTAATTCTTTTTTAATTCCATTCTCGATAACCCGGCATTTTCACAAACTCGGCCACCTTTCGGTCCCCATTAGGCCTAGTTTTCTGGTCTCTACTGTATTGATTCTTCAAGATTTTCAATAATTATTGATTTTTTTTTCAGAAAAGAGTTTCACGTATCAGTTTAAAAAAAGAAAAGAAAACTTTCTATAATTCGTATAAGGGAAAAAAATAATGAATTTCGCATAATAAATAAAATAATTAAAGTAAATACATATTTCTCTGAATTAATGCAGCAAAAAAATGTTTTGGATGCCGCAAACCTGCAGGATATTAAAAATACTCATAGCACACAGATTATCTTTTCTTATTTGGCTCTAATCTATTTATTTATTTCATCATAATATTTAGAAAAAATTCAAGAGCAGTTGTTAACATTTTCAGAAGAGTAAATTAATGAAAAGAGAGAGGAAATTTCACAGTTAATTACATATCATACCGCCATGCACGCTACAGCTTTGCAAATTTATATAATTTCGGATGCATCGTAGATATACGAAAACAATTACATTTGCTCCCACACTCGTATATATAAATTTCTTTTCTTCGGCCTTTTAATTTTAGAAATTAACGCATTGCAAAATGATTATTATATTCAACGGTGAATCCTAAGGTCATTCTGAGTGTAGGTTATTTCATCTGTGAAGTTCAAAACGGGCACTCCCCTTTAGATTTCGAAAGCTGAACTCTATTATTACACGAGATGTTTTTTCTGAAAATTCATTATATTTAGACAGGATATGGGTAAATAAAGAAATTAAATGTTCATTTAAAATGCCGATTTATATACCAAGCGTAAATAATTTTTGCGAGAATTCTCACGATTATTTTTCTGTTCGACGTAAAAGAAGTGTTTCAAAGAAATGTGTATAACATTTTCTTAATGTGAAATATTTTCTGAAATTTGAAATTTTCTAATTAAAACAAACACGGAAGAGAGCATTAGGGCAAACAACTTAGAGAAGGTTACCAGTGGTTTGATATTCACTACCGTGGAATAATAATGAGAAAAATAATTAATGAAAGATAAATACTGGAGAGTATATCTAAAACACACACACACGTTTAATATTGTTTAATATTTAAAATTCTGAGAACATCCTGCACACAATGAGTTTGAGCATTTATTCGTAAAACCTACCGCAAAACTTTCTTTTTATGTAAAGATATAACAAAAGATCTGGAGCCAAATTTATTAAAAGCTCTTTAATCATTCAAATATTTTTTTAAGAAAACGTTTAAGGCCCGAAACAATGGGAAAGAGTACATTGAAAATAAAGAGGGAGTGAAGGATGCGAACTGATATCTGATAAATAAACACTTTTGTCTTTAAAATCAAAATAGTCATTGTTTTGAACCTAAAGATAGGAAAAGATTGGAATAATACAGTCGAACCTCTTTTTTTGCGAATTTTTCTATTTAGCGAACTTTTTCCTGGAACCAAGAACATTTCACGATTTTCTATCACAATAATCTCCCACAATATATAGCGAAGTGTATTTTCTATATAACAAACTTTTTTTCTTGTGATTTTTTTTCTTCCTATTTATAAAGTATTTCTGGACATTTTAAGTTATTCTCTCTTTTAATACTTTTTTTATGGTGATCACAAACCTTGAACTGATTTTATTAGGGGCCTAATTTGCCGAGAGCAATAGAATTCTGGGTGTTTCATCCAAGAAGTGAAAATTTTAACCCCCATTCTTCAATTCACAAGAAGCATTTTCTATATTCACTTTCACCTTCAGTGGAGTTGTCTCGTGTCAACGTGTCCTTGAACTAGTCTCCGTCCATTTGTAATGTTGATCAGTCGTACCGGTAACTTTGTTTCTTGTAGCTCGAAAATGTCAAAACGTAAGTCCTTGAGCATCAGACAAAAAAATTTTAATTCTCCAGATGTGGATACAGGCGTCAAGAAAAAGGATTTTGCTTTAAAATTTGGTATTCCTTCAAACAGCTTGTCAAATATTATAAAAAAATCGAGATGTTGCAAAATTATGATTCATTGGATTCTTTTTCAAAACGTTTAAGATCATGTCTATGAAGATGTCGAAAAGGCAGTTTTGAAGTGAATACAAACAATGCGAGATAAAAATGTTCCAACCTGTGGACCTTTCGTTATTAGAGAAAGCTCTTTAATTTGCAAGGACATTGAGATACGACCAATTTCTACGTAGCAACGGATTACTAGATATATTTAAGAAAAGACACGAAAAAATACGCCTGATGGGATTTTTGGTGCATTGCAAAGATGTGAGGCGTATTAAGAAACAAAGTATTTTTACAAACAAAAAATTCAAGCAAAATTAACAGATTTTATGAATAATTAAATTTAAGGACGCATGCGATAATGTGTGTTTAGAATTTCTAGTTATAAAATAATGTATGTTTAAAATAACTTGTATGCTTTAAATTAGAAAATGTCCTTAAAATTCATAAATTTTAACATAAAATTATTTTCTTAATGTTGAAAATACACTATGTTCCTCGGCATTCTTTTTTCTTGTTTTCCTTGCAGTTTTCTTTTTTTCATTCTATTTTTTTATGAGTAAAATAAATAAAATAAATGAATATTAAATTACCAAAAAGGTGCCAATAGTTAATTTTTTTTAATATAGAGTGCTTATGAAATTAAAATTTGTTTTGTGGGGTTTATAAAATATATTGAAAGAGATGAACCTCTATATAACAAATTTTCCATACAACGAACTTTTTTTTCAACTTTGCGGTTTCGTTAAATGGAGGTTCGACAGTATTTAAAATGACCTGAACATTTAATGATAAGAGAAAAAGTCATATTAAGATAAGTCACATAAGAGATAAATCTCATTATTACTTATACGGGATTTAATTTAAAGATGAAAAGACAGGAATTTGTCTAAATTAAAATTCATTACAAGAGATAAATAAACAAGTAAATAATGTGTACTTAAGAGGAATAAAATGTAATTTATTAACTAGGCAGATTTGATCAACTACTTTTATTCATCATCAATTACAAAACAACTTTTGAGCTCAAAAGTTTTGGCCCTGATTTTTTATTAACATCGCACTTTATGGCTGTACGACGGGTTATAGCGACGATTCTCTCCAGACTTCCATGCCACCCCAACGTGAGGCCTATGAAACCCGACAAATTTAACTGGCACTAGCCTCTTTTATCCGGTGGGTCTTCTACGCCACCAAGACTTGAACTTACGAAATCACTCAGCTGCTGTTACCACTCACAAGGTAGAGGCGTATTTTATGAAATCAACGCCTGATAACCCGCCTCAGATTTTATCATTCAAATAAGATAAATACAGACGATAAATATAGAGTTATGCAGAATACGATAAATACAGAGTTGTAGAAAAAATTATAAATATAGAGTTATAGAAAATACCACAAATATAGTTATACAGAATACGATAAATATAGAGTTGTAGAAAATACCATAAATATAGAGTTACACAGAATACGATAAATATAGAGTTATAGAAAATACGATAAATATAAAAATATAGTTATACGATAAATATAGAGTTTTAGAAATATGGTGTTAAGAAAAATTTAGAGTGTCTTTTAGGAAACTCTAATATTTCTTATTAACAAGAGAAAAAAATTGGTTCAATGCATAATCATTACATGGAATATAATTAATTATAAAATACATTTTTTGTTGTTTAAAGTAAACAATAAAATCTATTTAGCGAGGTTCAAAAACAATACTACAGTGTACAGTCAAAGAAGTATTTTAGTATAGAACAACGATGATGTGTTGAATATCCAAAGAACTAAGTTAAGTGATCAGTAAGGAATCGGACATTTTGCATTTATGCGAACACATGTAAAATCAAACATACAAAAACGTTTTACAAATAAAAATAAACATAATAAAAAAAAACGCAGTAAAAATATGTTTTTAATCACATGATACGAATTTATTACGATGAAAATTTAAGTATTAAAATACAGTTAGTTAATTATTAAAAAATTAATTATTAAAATACTGTTCCAGAGCTAACTTTGGTCACACACACACACATAGCGTGTTTCTACTCCACAACTAATATAGTAAAAAACGGGTAACAATTGTAGACGATTTCATTTTTCGTTATCGGCTTTACAGTTCTCTAGAGACATAACATATAATGCCCCACTACGACATTGTCGAAGACATTATATTCAACTGTAATACCTTGAATGTGGTTGCATAGTCGGGATGTGCTAAGCTGGTTGGTCGTACCCGAACAATAAAGAACCACTTAAACCAAGATCTTTGACAACATCACTTTGACACCTTTTCTTTTACTAGAAGAAGTCTGGTGGGACGTTTTTATTTTATTACAGTACGTCACATGATGAACATTTTGGAAAGTTTACTTAAGGTAAAAATCAGAAGTTTTTTTTTCTTTTGTTGTCGTTTATTTGGTGAAGATTTCTTTCGGTGCTGTGTTGTCCAATTTGGCCACAGAGTTTGAGGTTCTACACCTCATTCAAATATAGGAGATACACCTTACATAATACCTCTTACTCAGAACCTTAACACTTAGGTTTTATTGAATGTAACTTGCAACACTAATTCTATAATTCCATAAGACAGTTCACGAAACCACACTTTTGTAAACCCGATCCTATCAGGTCGTTAAATCTCTCTCACACCAACTAGATAAAGGAATATACCTTGGTAATATGAAATTATTTTCGTATTAATAAAAATATTATGTGCTACATCAATATACTGAGCATTATATTGATATTCCAGTATTAAACTCCAAGCATACAAATAAGCTTAAGTTTTGAAAACAAAGACTTCTGAAACACATAATGAGTTGGAATAAGGCTTATGTACTTTTCATAATCTTGAAATGATTCACCTAATTTTTCTAATGTAAATCTTAAGTAAAACTTTTTTTTTTTGTTGATGAATAAGTTTTTTTTCCAAACTTACAAATTATAAAAAGTAATGAGCAACTTCACTTGAATTAACGTTAACAAATCATTAGAGTGCAAAATAATTATTAGTTGTTTTTTTTTCCATTCTATAGTATTATGTTGCACAATTTTTTTCATTATTTACTTTTTGTACTAATATGTAATTTCCAGATAAGCGTCACATATCAGCCTATTGCCCTTGAAAGAGCAAAAAAGATGTTTCAGTCTTAGTTTTTTCATTGATATATGATTATTTTTTCATTCATTTGACTTCGATATTGAAATTGGGTTAGACCACGCCCTGATACCAACACACACTCAAGTATTAAGATTTCAGTCTTTCTTATTTTTGCCTCTGTTATTAGATAGTAGAACATATTCATTAAAATGCTTTTAATTTGTATATTTTTGCTATTTTCAGGAATTTCAGTTGGGAGGGAGGGGGTTCATAAAAGGTCACAAGGAATAATATTTTTGAAGATTCAGATGAAAATTGGAAAGTGTTAAATAAATGTTATGGTATGAAAGGTTTATACACTCGGTTTATAATTAAAATCCTTTTTGATTGTAAGTTTCAATTGAATTAACTTTTCAGCGATATGTTGTTCTTTATTAACATTTTATAATCCATAGGCGATTTCCCAATGCTTTTTAATCATGTCCAAGCTTGTTCTCTAGAGAAAAGTTTTTTATTATGTATAGCTATCTTTAATTTAAAAAAATTAGACTTTTATTTTAAAAAGTATGTTGGATTTCTTAAAGCAATATAATTCAAAAAAGAAATTAAATATTAGATTTTATTTTAATGCAAAAACTTATTGATTTACTTCATGACTTTCTTTATCCATTGGAATGCATTTTCTACAAAACCGATCTGTTTATTACTGATATCAATTAAAAAAAAGTATATGTGATAACTTCTTTTTCCCCTAATTTACCAATATCTTTGATAATATGAATGACATAAGGTATAATTGAATTTCACAAAAAGTGTATATCATCGAGTAAAAAACAAGATTTTGATTGAATGAATTAATAATATACTCCTATTTGTGTGTACGTAATGCAGCATAATAAAGATGTGACGTGAATGAACTGAAACTCAACAAACAAGAGCAAATTTAGTTCAAATGATTAGAGTATTTATTGATCGCCACGCGTATGAGGACTGAGAAGCAACCTCTGAAGTACCGATTTAGCCAAAAAGAAAGGTATTTTAGTGAGACGTTGAAAACAGTCTATGGTAGGGATGGCGAGCCAGTGGCACGCGACACAACATTTTGGGCACGCCAGTGATCAAAATTTTTTTGCATTTTATTTCAAAATAACAAAGTTTACTCTGTAGTATTACGAACAAACGCGAGTGATCGGTCACGGAACGGCTGGGAGCACACTCGTTTGTTATTGGCTTGCTTTAGTTACGTCGTGGACTACAGTTGCTTATGATGCAAAGCTTGTCTACACATAGCATAGTCAATTTTGTTGACACAACTGTATTTTAAATGTTATTTGTGTTACATTTACGATTTTTGACTGTTATTCAACATGGCTAGTACAGAACAAAAAGTGCAAGATAGCAAGTGAAAAGAGGGAATTTCAAATTTGGTGAGTCTAGAAATATGGCATTATATTAGTAAAGGAGACAAAGCGGTGCGAGTTTTATGTAATGGGACAGTGGTACGCAGAACATCGTCTGTAAAAAGGCATTTTGAAACAAATCACTAATCCTCTTGTCAAAAAAGTGAACCACAGCAAAAATAATTAATTGCTTAAAACCCATTTGGCAGATGACTCCGATTCAGCATACATTCTACTAAAAGTAACATCTTACAATCCTAATATAAGTTATTCGTCATCCACACAATCTGCAGCAACAGAAGTCACACTAATGTTATTTTATTTTGAATTATGTGTATAACTAAAACATTTTCAACTATACAGTACAAAAGGTCTTTTTTCGTAGTATATAAAGAGTTCTGAGTTGTCAGTACTTAGTTCTATTATTTTCCGAATAAATACAAGTCAAAATTATTTGACGGCACGTCTATACCTCTTCAAACATTTTTCAAGAAAAAATGGCACGTTGATCCATAAAGGTTCGCCACCCCTGGTCTATGGTTATCTGCTTTTGGTAAATCCTTCATGAGAAGTCAAAACACCTCAACATTGATATGGGACCCATTATGAGCCACTTACGGTGTGCAAACGGAGACCAATGTTTAGCAACGTGAAGATTTTTTTCTCATAAAGCAATTGCAGCTCGTATTGAATGTCACGTCAGTGATAAAGGTATGGAAGTAGTGAGCTCAAGAGAACCACATGAATCTGAAATACAACAGAGTGGATTATACGAAAGATTACGTCAGCATATAATGAGACCCTTCTCCCGTAAGCAGTGACGAGCCACACAGCTTCATTTCAACAGTTTACAGAACGTTAGAACATTGCTACAGATGTGATATTGTCTGCTTAAATAGTTCTATTGGTGCTTGCTATATTACGAGCAACATGTAAGAGTTCCCTTGTGCAGAATTTTCTCACGAGAAGCATCGGCATCTACAACTTCAATGGATTCATGGTGGTATTTCCTTTGACAAAAATTCGTATTTTTCAATGAACTTCATTCTTGTTTGGGATAAATTGAGGGCCACATCCTCTTTAGATACTATACAGACGAATACCGCTTTCGGAGTTCGTTATTCGATGTCATAGTGGACGAACTCTAAGTATGATTATTTGCATTGGCATTGAATATCATGCACATCTCAGCTTAAAAGAATTGTGGTTAATCTCAATACAACAAGCTGTGAATCACAAAAGTTCTGGAACCCGAAATCATACCTTTCTTTTAAAGCCTTCTTGGCGCTTTATTTCTGAAATAAAACGCTGGCCTACATGTTGCTGCGCAAGTGAGCATTCTATTCAGCACAGCAAGTCAGCGTTCTTTTCAGCACAGCAAGTCAGCGTTCTTTTCAGCTCAGCAAGTGAGCGGCGTTCTTTCCTTTATTTGTCTATGAGCATGGTAATACACTTCAAAACTATCTTTACATATATACAGAACTTTATTACAGTTGTACGTTATTAAAATACTAGGGACCATACGTTAAGGGAAACTGTCAATAGATCGTATGCCATCGCTCTCTCTTTGTTCCTCTCTCTCTGAAGTGTGTGTAGAGAACATCACTACACCCTTACATTCCCGTTATTAAAAATAACCCTCTCTACAGTTGCGCTATAACAAAACTCATTTTTTGGAGATTTTAAAGGATTGATCAATTTGAATTTAAATTGAAACTAATATACGAGTAGTATTGAAGATAGTTTTTGTAATTCTGAACCACAGGCGAACGACGAGGACAGCACTTGAAGAGATATATCTATTTTCTTAAACATGTGTCACCCTCGCAACTTTATCAAGGTTCAATATTATGAGATCCGTTCACCAAGTGTAGCTTCAAAGTGAGACGTTAACAGTTCCTCACTATTAACTTCCAAGTACTGTGGGAAGGCTTTGAGACTCAATGATGTATTCCTAACATTTTCCAATAAATTTTATGCATTCCACTTTAAATAAATGTTAACTATTACAACAGGAAGGGAAATTTATATATATTTATATATATATTAGCCGTTACCCGCCCGTCCGCTGGGTATTTCATGATGGTGTATTAATATATACTGTTTATATATGTATATATATATAAATTATTGATATCTAAGTCCCTGCATTAAGCACTCGATTGTAATAACATTCTTATAATCACATATATTCTAGCATTAAGCGTTAGATTAGATTGTATTGAAAGACTATCTTATAGCCCTCACCTTTTGATTTAAAAAGGATGGGATTCGAATTTCTAAAATTGAAGTAGAATTAAATCTTTTACACTAGCGTAACCAAATTCCCGAAAGTGGATTTCTGCAAAACCCATTTTTAATGTATCTCTACTCAACAAAAGGAACATACTTGGTTATTTGAAGTCTAAGACTAATGTTCCAAAAACGGAAATTCTTTTATCAAAAATAAATAAATAAATAATAAATTAAGTGCCGTAACATCCCTTGAGAGTCGATTTCGGTAAAATCCGTTCTTAGCGGTTTTCACCTCAACAAAAGGAACATGCACATCAAATTTCCTTACTGTAATACTGTAATTCTAGTTCCTTACTGTCTTCTTAAGCTAAAATTTTTTTGCCTATACAGTCCAGTAACTCTCCCCCCCCCCA
>BMAV01023244.1:395578-435077 GCA_019973955.1 Trichonephila inaurata madagascariensis | reverse complement strand
ATCCCTTGAGAGTCGATTTCGGTAAAATCCGTTCTTAGCGGTTTTCAACTCAACAAAAGAAACATGCACATCAAATTTCCTTACTGTAATTCTTACTGTAATACTGTAATTCTAGTTCCTTACTGTCTTCTTAAGCTAAAATTTTTTTGCCTATACAGTCCAGTAACTCCCCCCCCCCCCATCGGAGTCTATTTCTGTGAAATCAGTGCTTAGAGTATCTTTATTCTGCAGAAGAATAAACATGATTTCCAATATTCAAGTATATGAATCTAATAGTTCAAAAAAATGAAATATTTAACCATAACGGCCCTTAGTCCCCACCCCCTTAGGGGACGATTTTTGTAAATCGTGGGCTTAACGGATCTCTACTCCTTGAAAAGAACATGCCTGCCGTATTTTGTCAGTAGATTTAACAGTACAAAAAAAGCGTATTTTTATCTATAATTCACACTTACCCTTCCCCCCCCCCCCCTGGAGGTGGGACTTTGGTAAAAACCCCTTTTTGTAGCGAATGTCTACTCCATGAAAGGACAAATCTGCAGGTCTAATAGTTCAAAAAGGGTACTATTTATCTATAACATCCTTTTAATCCCTCGAAACCCTCCTTGGGAGTCAACTTTCGTAAAACCTCTTTTGTAGAGGTTCTCTACTCCATGAAAGGTGCATAGCTGCTAAATTTCAAATCTATATGTTTAATAGTTCAAAGACCGGAATATTTCTCTATAATGGCACTTAACCCCTCTCAACCCAACTCGGGTGTCGATTTTCGCAAAAACTCTTTTGTAACTGATCTCTACTCCATGAAGGGAACACGCCTATCAATTTTCAAGTCTGTAGGTTTAATAGTTCCGGAGATATCGTGATGAGTGAATCAATGAGTGAGTTGCTTTTTTCTCCTTTACATATATAGAGAGATATATATATATCCTTACATTATATATTCTTTTTTCTCGACTATATCTAAAAGCAGCATTGTTTGTAAAATTAGAAAAGGCAGTGTATTGCCGTTATTAATGTTTTTTAATACATAACCTTGAGAAAAGAATATAAGCTCGCTAAAAGAATTGTGGAATCGATAGAAATAATGAAATCGCACTACATAAAAGGACAAAAATAAGAACAAATCTTAAAGATGTTTAATAACTAATGAAACAAAAATTATTTTTTTTAAGTTTATGTAATCATTGAAACTCAGTGGCGCTCCACGGTTCCGGACCCCCTCTTCATCCTTGATATTTTTTTCCGATTGATTATAATCCTTTGTGTATAGAGCGTAAAATTTAATTAGGTATTTGTTTTTAATAATTTACTTCATTAATTAATGCTGATTATTAATTCAATAATTTATTTTGTACTATTTTTTGTTCCTGACATTCGACAAAATCAAAAGAATATGTTTGGCGGCACATTGGGGCATAAAGCGAGAATGGTGGACTTTCGACCCTGGACCCCCCCTCCTTGAAAAGTTAATGTCGGCGCCACTGTTGAAACTTCATTTTTGTTCTAATTGTTTAAATTATACGCAACTCTAAATCAGATAATTGAAAAAAAAATAATATCCTGTAAATTTATTAAATGTATACATTTTAATAAACATCAACCAAAGTAAGCGTTACATTCCTGTCCAAGCATGGATAAGGTCCCTTAAATACAGTTAAAAATGCTAAAAAGTATGTGACTAATTGCTTAAAGAATATAGTACGGTGTGAATTATAGTGGCAAAATATGGCACTTAGAAAGTTCCTTAATATATTTTTTTGTTATTAACTTTTAATAATTATTTATTCCTTAAGTTATAGATACTTCCTTAAATATCTAAAAACGTATTTCTCTTAAAAATTCGTACACAGATTAACTTTTAAAAGCTAATTACAAAGAATTATCCTGTTAACACTTTATAATCAACTGTTTAAAAATGGACAGAATACCACACTTGAGAATAATTCTTCGATGCCTCTTAACATTAAAAAGCAATATGCAATATATGTGATTGTGTATATAAATGCAAATAATCCTAAAATAATAAATTTAATTGGAGTTATCCATTGGAACATTTTTGGTCGGTGTACATGAAGAATAACAAAACTATATATATATATATATATATACATACATACATATATGGGATGGTGAGTGTGTGTGCACGTTATTGAATTTGTTCCAATAAATCAAATAAATCAGACTGCTTGCTTCTTAGAATAAATTTCTGATTAGGCTGATGGTGGGATTCGTTCTTTATCACACGACTGACTGGAGCCTGTCTATAGTCTGACAACAAGAGATTCCTTATCTAAAGAATTTTAACCACGTCCAATACCGAACAAAAGGATTGCTTTCTCAAATTTTAGGTAAACGGTTTGAGTTAGTGTTACCTGTACATTATTTATTTTTCTTTAAATGTCACCCTTGTAAATGTCTTGAACTAGGGTTTCACTCTGAGAATGAACACTATTCAGATGGTTTAGAAAGCTAGAAACGAACGAACAAAAGAATACCATTTGAGGTCTCATAGTCATCGAAGAAATATGTAGCATGTATTCAGGGCTGACCCTATTGGCCTCCACAGGTAGGGTTTAAAGGGATTTCTTACAGATATTCTTTCCTTGAATATGATTGGTTGAGCACCTGTAATGTTTCTATTTTTAAAAATACTATTCGAAAGGGAGGGGTAGTCCGCGAAACCTACGTACACTACAGTCACTCGACAGTTTGTTGTGTCTGTTAGTTCTCCACGTTTATTTTGAGGAGCCCAAGCCCCTCAAATCGCTTACTACGGGAAATTAAATTAATAATTTTTTACTGTGAATGAGATTTTTTTTTTAATGGTAAAAAACAATGTCTCCTTTTAACAAAAATAAAAAATAGCAACTCAAAATTTCATTTTCCATCTAGTAAGTGCATATTTATTTGTTTTTTCGTTATAATTAATAAAAAATACACAATAATGTTTTAAAAAATTAGTACTGGTTTTCTTGGAGTTGAACCTTTAATTGTTTTTATTGATCGATTAACTCTTTCATAAATTAAATGCATTGCGTATTTTTTAGTAATAAATAGCACTTAGCTATCGGGCGATAAGCTTATGAATTTTAATGATTCAAAATTGAAATTATAATTATATACCTCTTATTATGTATGTACGTGTGTGTGTGTGTCTTTATTGTTTAATCCTTAAAATTCAAAATGTTTTTGTCTCTCAACTAGATTATGTTGAAAATTATACATAATCAACATTATGCTACTTTTTATGTACTTGCAGCTTTTAGAGGGAGTACACGTCACTTGATTTTTTTCCCTGAATTTCTTGAATTTTAAAAGCTTTTACATCATGATGGATTGCAGTAGTTCGGATGATATGACGACATTGGATACAAAGTTAGTACTTTTCAGTATTTTTTCTTATTGTGTGTGTGTGTGACTAAGCAAAATGATTAAAATTTCATAAAATGAATTTACATTAGGTAAACAATAAGGGTGAAAGTGCAATTTTTTTAGGGAAAATTCGATATAGGGAATTGTTTTAAATATTTTAAATGTTTAAAGAGATTCAGTATATTCTAAAAAGGACTTAGAGAGCGATTTTTTTAATTTTATTTTGTAATATTCTTTACATTTTTATCCTGCAATTGATAAACTCTACTTCTGTATGTATAAGAATTAGAAGTTTGAAGAAGTGAATTACAAAAAGAATATAAATAACGGCACTTTATCATGTTTACTATCAGCAATTTTTCGAAAATCAATTTGATTTTCCTTTTTTCTAGTTGCAGTGTTTTACCGCTCTAAAACACAACTATTAAGAAATTATAAGAATTATTGAGACAATAATATTAATTATTTTATAATTTGTGCTCTTATTCATTATATATTTTTGTACAAACGTAATAATTTGATGTTATCCGAGACAAAAAAAATTGAATATTGTATATTATTTTTTTATATATACTTTCCTTCTTTTTTCTTGCTAGTCAGGTTTAATTAATATTCTGAAAAAAAATTGATCAGTTATTGAAAATAAGTGCCGAAAATGAATGAAAATGTAATTTAATACAAGAAAAATAAATATTTTGTTTTAGAACAGCATTTTAAATTAATTAAAACATATAATAATATTTTTTTAGAATAATAAACTTAAAAACGATTTTTCTATGTTTGTGTTTTTGATACATCAATGCATTTAAAATACAACTCTTTCGACAAATATTTTCTGATAATTTTTTTCTGAAAGTTATCTATAATATACTAACAGAATTAAAGCCAATTATTTTACAATGAGCTGAATGCTCTTAGATAAAAAAAAAATTAAAATGCAAAAAATATTGGGATTTGTTTTGTTTTGTTTTTAAAATAAGCATACATATTGTATTTTATTTTATTTTTTTTTTATTCTTGGAAACTAAAAATAATATAGAAAAATCAGTCCTTAAAGTTGCTTAAAATATCGTTGAGGTTAATACGTAAATTTTTATGCTAAAATATAAATAAATACAAAAGGGTAAAATTTTGAAATTTTCCAAAAACAAATTTTTAATAGGTTTAAATTTTTAAAATTGTACCATTAACATAAACAAAACTTCGCCTGGAATCATTTTACTGAATATGAACACGACAGATGATACTAAAACATAATTTTCAAATGGCAGATATAGAAAATAAATTTTAGGTGAGTACATAGCCTCCTTAGAAATGAAATAATACGCCGTTATTATAATGGTTCCGATCAGTGATGAACACAAGGGGGGGTGGGTTCTCGGATCCAGACCCCCCCCCAAAGTCCTCGATTTTTTTTCAATTGATTATAATCCTATGTATATAGTACGTAAACTTTAATTAAGTATTTGTTATTAATAATTAATTCTATTAATTAATGCTAAATATTCCTTCTATAATTAATTTTTTAGTGTTTTTTGTTCCTGAAAATCGACAAAATCAAAAGAATATGTTGGGTGTCGTATTGGAGCAAGATACGAGAATAGTGGCCCCCCCCCACATACACACACATTCCTTGAAAAATTCTTGTGTGCGCTACAGGTTTCGTTTCATATTTAAAACACTTTTCCGTTCCATTTTCCTAGTAAATGTAATATTCTTCATCAAGTAAATCAAGCTTAGTCTTCCAAAGGGTCCAGATAATTTAACAAACCAAATTTCCTTTTTGCAATTGAGTAAAAGTTAAAATAGAATTTATTTGTAAAATTGAACAGGAAAGATTATGTGAAAGCAGTTGTGCACACAAGGGTTGGGGGGGAAAGGTCCCCAAGTCTAGACCATCCCATTCCCCTTGATTTTTTTTCGATTGATTATAACCCTATGTATATAGTACTTGTTATTAATAATTAATTTTACTAATTAATGCAGATTATTTATCCAATAATTAACTTTTTACTGTTTTTTGTTTTCCAAATTCGACAAAATCAAAGGAATATGTTGAGTGGCTTTTTGGGGTATGATACGAGAATGGTGGACTTTCGACCCTGGATATTCCCCTCCTTGAAAAATTCCTATGTGCGCTACTGTGTGAAAGCAATAAATTTTAATTAAAGGTATTATTATGACTTGACTCTTGCAAAATGCAAAATACACAGATGCATATATGTAACTTTTTCCAAGTATTCTATAGGTGATCTTTTACTATATAAAACGTTCTTGTTAACTTATGAACATATTTCAAAATATCCATGTGATTGCTTACTTTTACTTACTTATAACTAACAACCACTAACTAATTTTTTCCACTTTTAAAACAAATTTAGATTACCTAGATTTAAGGTATCCGACTACGTTCGGAACCGTGATATTGCAAAGCGCATAAATGGATAATTTTTATGATATTTAGTGTCACTTAGATTAGAATACATGTATAAAATTGTTTTAAGGACATTTTGATAAAAAAAAATATTTAAGTACAATATTTTGGCAAAAAACTAACTTAGAATGACCCATTTTCAAAATATTCTCCTTTTGTGAAAAATGCGTCTATTATAATAATATTTTGACTGTATATAGAGCTCAGACCTCTCTACAGAGGCTCAACTAGAATTTTTGAAATATATAACTTAGAAGTGGGTTTATCCATATTTTACCACAACAGAGGGGAGCAATTTTAAGAAAAAAGCGCCAATAATTATATATATATTTAAATTGGTGGTAATTCTGAAACTAGTGTGAATTTTTCAAAAATTCTAGTTGAGCCTCTGTACAGAGGTCTGAGCTATATACAGGCAAAATATTATTATAATCGAAGCATTTTTCACAAAAGGAGAACATTTTGAAAAAAGATTATTCTAAGTGAATTTTTTGCCAAAATATTGTATTTAAATAATTTTTTTTGTCAAAATGTTTTTAAAACAATTTTATACATGTATTCTAATCTAAGTGACACCAAGTATCATGAAAATTATCCATTTATGCGCTTTTTTAAAATCACGGTTCCGAACGTTGTCGAATACCTTAAATCACAAAATTTACTCAAATTTTACATCTCAATTCTAGGTATTTGCACGCTGTTTGAATATATACATGTACTTTATATGTACTTGTGTGCCAGCTTTGCATTTTCAAGAAATCAAACTGAAATTATTAAATATATCGGAAAATGACTACAACCTAATGAGGGGTTGGGGAGCAGTCCGTTTCTATAAATCCAGAACCAGTTGAGGCACTATATGAATCCAAGAAAAAGAAAGTCCAACAGCAACAAGTCATTTTTACGCTTTTAGCACTGTAGCGTCCATTGAAGAAAAATATATTAACGCGTCTTAAAAAATATTTTCCTCGTCTAGGGGAGATTTTCCTTAATATGCAAGAGAAAGGTCGAGCCCCCAAAATATGGGAAAATGACTACAACCTAATGATGATAAATGCTTTATTTAACAAAATGAAGGATGAAATATTTAAAATATATTAAACACTAAAGGAGAACGTCTTTCTCCTACGTCTAGAGCAGTGATTCCCAATGTGGTCTATATGGACCCCCAGGGGTCTATGACGACCTGCAAGGGTTCCACGTCAGCAAAAAAAATAATTTGGGGGTCCATGAGATGTAAATGGGGGTCTACGATAGCCTTAACCAGATCGTGACTTTAATTTTAAAAGAAAACTTAATCAAACGTAAATCAGATTTACTTATTTAACAGCTTTTATTTACTAAATTTACTGGGGTTAATTCGCAATTACAAGGTGAGAGCATACATTTTATTAAAAAAAGACCATCATTTCACTGTTTCTTGTGCCAGAATCAAGCTAAAAGAGTATATAATTGGACGTCGTGAATTTTAACAGTTTCTCAATTTGTCACATTCTGCCAGAAAAATGACGTCTAAGCCTATGTTCAACATTTAAATGCCCTTTACTCAGATTTTGAAGCTAGGTTTGAGATAGATTTTTCTATAGTAATAGACAGTGAATTCATATAGTAGCATTGAAAAAAAATGTGTCATCATACAATAGAAACTAGTTAGAATAGGCCCTAACGATAATCTTAAAATAAAGTTTAGAAACGTGTCAGCAACATTGGCTTTAAGAAGACATAACTTATTTTTCGCGAATTATGGAATATCGTGAGAAAGTTTTAAATGTATTTTCCTAGTGAGAGGAAGTTTCAGTGAGTTTGTCTACCTCAAAAAAAAGAGAAAGAAAGAAAAACTGGACGCTTAGGTGGTTTAAGGTTAAACCCGATTAGATGATGTTAAATGCTGAAAACTTTTTATTGAAGCACCAGATTCCTCCCTCTCATTAAAAGTATTTGTTTGTTATTCAGTTATTTTATGTATTAATTTAAATTCATTAACATGTGCTTAAGTTATATAAATGCTATAATAACCTACAGTTAGAAATTTCTTTTAAAATAAGTAGTAATACATGCTGTCAAAAAGATAAGTTGATAAATTTGCGAAAATTCAATATTAGCTAAGCAGGGGTCTACCCGAAACCGAAAAACACGGCAAGGGGTCTATGAGACTAGAAAGTTTGGGAACCTATGGTCTCATAGTTTCCCAAACTTTTTTGTCTCATAGACCCCTTGTCATGTTTTCAGGTTTGGGTTAGACCCCCTGCTTACTTAATATTGAATTTTTGCAAATTCATCATAGAAAACTCATGTTAATTTTAAACGTTTATTAATGAAATTAAAATCTCAATTTATTAATTAAATTAAAATTACAATTAATTAATTTAATTTAAATTACAATTAATTAATTTAATTTAAATTACAATTAACTAATTTAATTTAAATCCCAATTAATTAATTTAATCACAATTAATTAATTAAATAAAAATCACAGTTAATTAAATACAAATCACAGTGAACTAAATAAAAATCACAATTAATTAAATAAAAATCACAGTTAAATAAAATCATAATTAAGTTAAAATCACAATTAATTAAATTTAAATCAAATAATTAAATTAAAATTTAAAATCAATTTGTTACCAAAAATAACTTAGCAAAAAATAAATGCTTTTAATGGGAGGGATGAGCCTGATGCTGTAATAACAATTTTTGAACATTTAGCATCAATTTAGTCAGGTTCAGCCTTAAATCTTCTCGATTAGTAATGTCCAGTCTATTTCTTTTTTTTTGTTAGGAGATTGGCAACCTTGCTGAAACCTCTTTCAACAAGGTACGAGGATGGAAAAGTAATTAAAAATTTTCTAGCGATATTATATAATGTGGGATAAGTAAGAGGTATATCTTTTTGAAGCCAGAATTTCTGATATTCATTTTTAAACTGTACCTTAAGTTCTTCGTTTGTACTTATTCCAATCAGTTCCTCTTGTAATACGACATCCGTCTCTTCAATGTCACCATATGGTTTGATTATCCACTGTGGTATTACCATAGTCAAAATATCTTTATACCTTATTTCAAAATCTGAACAGAGGGCATTCAAATGCTGAATGTAGGTTAAAATGTCATCTTGGCAGTTTGTCTGAGACAAATTGGGAAACTGGGAAAACTCATGTCGTCCAATATTTTGCTTCGTTAGCTTAATTTTGCCAAGAAACGCTGAAATGATGGACTTTGTTTTAATTAAATTTTAGCTATCACCTTGTAACTGCAAGTTAACATTATTAAATTTACTAAACAAATCTGTTAAGTAGGCAATGTCTGTTTTCCTCTTAATTAAATTTCCTCTTAAAATTGTATCTTTAGAATCCAAAAACTCTAGAACAGTCTCAAATAGTGCAAAAAATCTTGTCAAACACAAGCCTTTCGACAACCAGCGGACTTCCGTATGAAGGAGTAATTGATAAAAAAATGCTCGTCATTTTCTTCACATAACTGCTCAAGTAAACGTGCATTCAACGCTTTGCTTCGGATTCGGTTTATCGTATTTATGACAAATTGAAGAGATTGTAATCTGTCATTCAGATTTTTAGCAATTAAATGCTGTCGATGAATGACGCAGTGTATTGCTAACACCCCCGGTACATTTTGTTTTAAATAGCCTATAAATCCACGATAGCGCCCGACCATAGCAGGTGCTCCATCTGTTGCTACTGATATTATGTTTGATAAGTGTATTGAATTTTCTTTGAAATATTCCTTCAAAACGTGAAATATGGATTTACCTTTAGTGTCGGTTGTCAAAGTTCTTGCAAAGGGCATTTCTTCGTGGTGCTCCTGATCTATAATAAAACGAACATAGGCCAATAATAATGATTCATTTCCAGGTAAGGTTGACTCGTCCAGCTGAAGAGAGAAATGCGACGTTTGCAAATAATCGCACAAAAAACTTTCAACATCTTGACTCATTTCATCAATACGTCTTTGAACAGTGTTGTTGCTTAAGGAAATTCTTCTAATTATATCGGATGCTGATTTAGGCATCCTCCTTAGGACAGTTTTTAAAACCTCCTCAACGGCTGGCAAAATCAACTCTTCTCCAATTGTATGGGATTTTCCGGTTTTTGCTATAAGTAGCGAAATATTATAAGATGCCTGCAAACCATTATCGTCTCTTTGTAAAGTTGAAGCAAACATTCTGTCCATTGTGGGTCGCTTCTGAAGTTTTTCTTTGAGTGTTTGAAAATACTTCAAATCTTTACTTCTTTTATCAGGATGACATCTTCTCAAATGATCCTCCAACTTAGATGGTTTCATAGAGTCATTACTTAAGACTCTGTTACATAAAAGATACATAGGCAATCTTTTGTCAGAAACTGACTCAATAAAACCAAACTTCAAATAATCACCACTGTACTGTCTACATTTCTTTTTAGATTCGGCCATGCTTAGAATTAGTTTCCTGTGGAAAAATTCAGTTATTTAAATTAGACATGGCAAAAAAAAAATATTCTGGTTGTATAACTTTATTTTACATTTAAACATAAAATAGGGTCAACTCGAGAAATTTTGCTACCTGTGACAAAAATGCATAATGCCACCCCCCTCCTCTCAAAATAAAAAAATATTATTAAAAAAGATAAATTGTTCATAGATACACGCCTACAAAATCTGAATAGTTCGCGCTAACAGAAAGACAGCATGACAATATTTTATATACATATATATATATTTCAAAATCCTATTGTAAATTTAAAACAAAGAATAAGAAGCCCATATTTTTTACTTTCATTGAAATACTGTATTTACATATACTTAATATATTTGGAAATGGTAATTACATGGCAATACATTCTAACAAAGTAGATTTTTCAAACAAAAACTATGCCGTCTGAGAATATAGCATTTAACTTTTTTTTCCAACAAACCCACATATAAATATGTATACAGCGAGCACAAAAAATTGCATGAAATTACATAAATTTGAATTTAAAAAGATGTTTTACTTCTACACAACTACCACAAAGAAAGAATACTTTCTCAAATCTCATTAATATAGCCCTAAAAATTAATGACCATAGTAATCAATCTTAAAAAAACTAACACTAATAAAAAATATTCAAAAAGTAGACTGCGATACTTAAATAATAATAATAAATGCATTATATTTCTCAGTCCAATAAAGTCCTGTTTTTTTAGCTTCCTAAAAAAATATTTTGTCATTTTGAAATATTTTTAATACTTAAAAATCGAAATTAATTATACCACATGCAATCATTAAAAAATATATTTGAAATAATAACAAAATAATACTACTAAATTTATCTCTCTTTAAAGTAAAAAAAAGAAAACATTGAAATAATATATTAATTACTGATCTTCAAACTTTGAATATTCAGAAAGAATTTTAAAAAATGCTTTTCGGATACTTTAATCAACGATAACACAATGACTTATAAAAATGTACTAATAAAAAATAACAATATGATATATATAGAGAGATATTAACAAATGATATATAGATATTAACAAAGTTATTTTATGCTCAAAAGATTTATGTCTTTGGTATTTGAGTCAATCTCTCGCGTTTTTACTTTGCACAAATCTCTAGGTATAACACAGAATAACTTTGAAGACTCCATGTTTTTATGTTTTACAAAGTTATTCTAACATATTGTAAAATATGTTCAGTAATTACTTTCCTAATATTAGGAATTCATTTTTTTTAATTAGTGATAACCAAGAAAGTGACGCACATGCATGACTGTCATCTCTATTTCTTTAAGGATTTCGACTGTAATTTAAAGTAAAACTGTTATCTTCAAGAAGAGGGACAGTATGGTGAGAGAATTAGACAGATTTGTTCCCTTGTGAGCTTTAGAACTAAAACAAATTTCTAATTTCCCATTTTAAATGTGGTGCTATGTGTCTGTTGAACTAACGCATATATTTTGAGAAAAAAGTCCACAAATATTCGCGACAAATACCCACAATCAATTGAGTGTTTCTCATGTCACATAATAACTGCTGCTGTGAAGAATACTTTAGTACCCAAATTGAATGAATCGACACTGCAGTTTAGAATAATATTGTTTTTACACATTTCCACCTTTTTTACTCTAAAACAGAGAGGGACATTGTCGATCGTGATCGACCAGTGGACCGCCAGGCAGTGGCGCACACAGGAATTTTTCAAAGGGGAGATCCAGGATCTAAAGTCCACCATCATGCCCCAATACGCCGCCAAACATATTCTTTTGATTTTGTCGATTATTGGGAAAAAACAGTAAGAAATAAATTATTTAATAAATAATTAGCCTTAATTAATAAAATTAATTATTATTAATAAATACTTAATTAAATTTTACATACTATATGCGTGTGCATAGGATTATAATAGCTCGAAAAAAAATCAAGGGCGATGAAGGTTGTCCAAACCCGGGGTGCCACCTCCCTTGTGTGCGTATTTTCGGGTGACCACCTTAACTAAGACCTAAGACGCGCATACTAAAGGCCGTATCACACGTACATTTTTGGTACAATTTTTTCAAGCAATTTTTCGTCCTACTGAGGGGGAAGGGTTGCTGCCGTAAACAAAACGACATGCTTTGACGTCAGCCGCGCTCTATCTCTACATTGAAAAATTACTCGCCGATTTTTCTGCTTTGGAAAACGAACATCCAAAATTATTTTGTTGAGGGGCGTAAACAGAAATCGAGAACCATCCTGTTTAAAATATTATACGCCGTTAAAACATTATACACCATTAAAATATTACACGGCATATCTGATGTGCAAGACGAAACCGAAGCCGCCATCTTGTTTATGACGTGGGGCGCCGAAGAACCCCATTGGCTAGAATTTCAAACAATTTTTATTTGGAACAATTTTTTGAGCTCAGTAGCAAAAAGTTGTTCGAAAGCCGTTGCTATAGCAACTGAGTAAAAATTGCACGAATTGGATGAAAAATTGCTTGAAACGTGTACGTGTGATACGGCCTTAAAAGAAACATATTTACGGTCCACAGACGTTAGATCGATGGGAGAATCGGCTTTTCACAATTGATATGACATTGCTTACTTATGCAAATGATTCTATAAATGTGTGGACAGCACATGTATCTTCATTGGAAGCGCACAATGACGCTTAACACGTTCACGCCACCGTAGGGGAGGGGGGGGGAGTGATTACTGCAATGCCAGTCGTATAAATGAAATTTTCGCAACACGTCATCTGAAGGAAAGAATAAGTGCTGATGATCAGCTCTTCCAGCAATAGCACAGGATTGGCTATTGAGACATTATCCCACATCCCGCGTTTCTTCAAGTTCGGATTTTCAAATTGATGTCATGTCCCGCGATGGCGTGAGACTTGACAGAGATTAAATTAAGTAGATAGGTTCATCGGTTCACATATGCTCCTTGCTCGCTGCATTGAATACGTCAACTCTCTATGGTCTATCAGTCGCTCATAGCTATACAAGTATTCAGCTTGACAATTTTGTCTTACTTGTGTTTTTGTAATAAAAATAGTAATCTGTTATATTTTAAAAGAGGAGTTTAATGTCGAAAACAAGTGTGTTAAGAAAAGAAAACATACAATTTTAATACCGAATAGCCAAACCTACGCCACTGGGAACACCTTAAAAACATTAGAAGTAGCCCGTACCCTTGAAAAGTCCTCCCACACCTGCTCTAAAGTGTGGTAGTAGTAGCTGAAGTATCATGATAGCGAACTCGTGCCCGGCGTTGTCGAGTAGCGGGTTTGAAACATATGTCACTGAAAACCGGCTGGGGTAGAGAGGCTAATGAATGTTAAATCTGCCGAGGTGTTTAAAGTCCTCCCTTTAGTGTGGTGTGGAAGTTAAGAAAGGCAGTAGCTATTCCAAAATTTCGAAATATTTTCACTTTAACCATAATTGTCAGAGCATTGTTGTTTTAAATATTAAGATCTTGAGTGCACACTTTCAAAGAACAAAAACTGAAATTTCCTTTCAATTGGCTGAGCAGATAAGCCACTAGAGACTTATATATCGGAGAAATTCTTTTTATGTTCATCCTATATATATTACATATATATATGCACTCATCATTAAAAAAAAGTTTCACCAAGAAGAAATAGTCAGATTGAAACGAGATTTGAAGGTTAAATTAGCATTCACCAACAGCAAGAATTGATTAAAAACGACACGTACAGGAAGATTCAGAGAGGGCGTCACTTTCAGCATAACATCCGAAATTGTGACTGTTGATGAGCTTCCCGCTTGCTAAATAATCCTCCGATCTTTTCTACTTGGAGTCGATGTCACTCTCTGAACCTATTTGTCCAAAGCGATCACTTCATTGTACGCAATTCCGTCAACAGCGTGAAAATGTAACATCTGCGCGACAGTCATTCCATCGAAAATGACCTTTCGTCTTCATGCAGTCCTAAAGTTTTCAAAGTCGTCCAACTCTTTAGAAGGCTATCGTTTTCTTCCCAAAGGCATCCTAAACTTCAAAATGATAAACTAAACTCTAACACATTAAGAATCACATTTACTCGCTTTGGGAGAACTTTTTAAAGGGTCCCTAACGACACGGTAAGTCACGTGTATGCAGACATTATTAATACTGAAACAGCTGACACAATCATTTGCATATCTAACAGAGATTAAACAATTTCTTGATTGTCACTTACGTATCTTGCTCCGTTTTGCTTGCATGGTTTCTTTTTTGGGGGATGATGAGTATATATTTATATATATATTATTATATTTTTTTTTATCAAATAACAAATGATGACGATAATTACATTTTTTCTCCACATGATTTGATTAAATTATTTTGCTTAATTAATCTTGCATCAGAGCAATAGAACAGACCATTGATGGTGAAGTTTGTAATTTTGAGCCACATTTGAAAAAAGAAGAAAAATAATAGGGGAGTTAGCACTTCACTCTTCAAAACTCCCTGTTTGGAGAGAGGAGTCATACCCTTTAGTTGACCATAGGTCAGAGTTACGAGGTCGGACGCCAATAGCCCACGTACAGTTTCCAAGTACGAAAAGTTAGTAAAAAGAAAATCACAATTAATCTACAACTCCCATTGTGTGATAAAAATTATTCTGAAACGGTATCAAAGAGGGGGAGAAAACGAAGTCGTTAGATTGCCAGGTTTAAGCACAATCAACTCACATCTATAGTTTACGTTAAATCATCAGCTTTAAGTAGTGCCGCCCGTCTCTCAAGGACATAAATGTGTGAAGCCTTTAAAGAAAAACTCTTCGAGACCTAGTAGGACAGCAGTGGAGGTGCAGATGGTGTTTTGATAGATATAGCGCTCTTCAAGGAAGAGGAACCAGGTGTTAAATCCGCCCAAACGGTATCGAAGCACGTAGATTCAATTTAAGAAACTAAGAATTGCCAACTCCCTCAATTCGCTGAAAAAAGACAATGAATCTTTGGGAAAGCGTTGCATATTTTTTTGTTGAGTAAAATTCCTGCGTTAGGGCTAAGATCCGTTGTTTAGATGTATATTAAATATAAAAATAATGCTTTATCATTCGTAAATTACACAAAGTAAGGTTGTAAAAATATTACACTTTGAATTATATGAAGTATTTTACTATTTTCTTCTAAATGGGAATAATTTAAAAAAAATTATTGCTGCTCATTTATTCTGCGCTTACTTAAAATTACGTTCATTTTTTACCCATTCCTCCTTTTCAAGTTTTTGGTCTAGATAGATCTGATAATTGAAAAATAAATTTCAAGACCTAAAAAAACGATACATTAAGATAAAAAGTTATGAGCATTTAATAGTAAAAGAGTTTTTCTCTTCAGATTTTACTCTATAAATTAGAAATTTTCACTCTGAAATACAATTTAAATTTGACTTAGCATGCATTTCGATACTTTGAAATTTAAGATTGTTTTTAACATATTTTTTGAATTTCAAAATTATTTTCATTTTATATATCTTATTTAGCTGTAATAATTTTCTTTATTTTTGTACAATTTCATAATTTTCATAAATTAATTCATTAAGAGCAAGCCTACTGAATAAATTCTAAAATATTTCGAAACTTCAGAGTTCAAAATTAGTTTAAATTAAGACAACATATGATTAAAAATTTACAAATTTATCATGCAAGTAAAAAACCCAATAATGTATAGGAAAATATTTTCCTTTATGGATAAACTATTTTTATTTTTGTTTTTAATTTTTATTTTATCTATTGTCTTTTAAAAGAATTAATTTAGTTCGTATTCAAACTAAAAAAAAATAGCTTCGCTGATGAGAAAATTATACGCACATGTCTTTTCATAAAACTAAAAATACATTTATTATTACTTATTCCTATAAACGATATCACTATACGTTAGCATTTAATTTCCCACTTCAAATGCGATTTGATTTAACCTGATTTGATGTATTACTAATTTCAAATATTTTCTAAAATTTAAATTAAATAGTTGTGAATTCTTAATAATAATTTTTGAGCTCCCGGGTAGCATTTAATATATATTTATGTAGTCGCAGTAGTTGAGTGATATAGGTATAGGTATCGGATCGTAGCTGGTTTTGTCACGAGTTCGAGCCCAGTACCACTAAAGACCCACCGTGTAGGGCAGCGATGCACGCTAAATCTGTCGAGAGCTGAAACGTCCTCGTGGTGGTGTGGTAGTTAGGAGAGGGGGTGCCAGCTCAGGTGTCGTCCACGTTATTTGACCATGGTTCAAAATTACGTGGTCCGTCGCCAAAAGCCCTCGTGTAGCTGAACAGCGTGACGTTAATATTCACTCACTCATATATATATATATATATGTCACGTTTTATACAATTTTCATTTGAACATCAAAACAAGAAAATTTATTTTTTTTTCCTTTGACATTTCTCAAAAATTTTGCTTTTAAGAATTTAAATTACAATTTCCCTTTATTAATTTTGTTAATGTTAAAGGTTTCCACTGGTTAATGAATTATATTTTTTTTTTAAGTTTGGGTTAAGAACCGAAACAAAAAATATGATCGCAACAAAGTATCTAACAGAAAGCACATCTATCAATCTGCTCTCTTGATGGGCTTTAATCAACGCGCAACTGTATTTTTAAATTACTTCATTTATTTAAAATGAAACTTTTAAAAAAAGTCTACATTCTACATGGCTTAGGTTCAGAGAGGCCAAAGATCTGAGAGAGTGAAAAACAAGAAGCGGCTTCTTCACACCATCATTTTAGGTTTGGGAATACATCAAAAATCCAAGTCACAGCACGACATCGATTCTGAAGAGATAATATATGCAAAATAAAAAAGTTTCAGCAAACCGAAATTTAAAATTGATTGCCTCGGTTTAATTTGACTGTAACCTATAGTTGAAGAATATCGCGGAAAATAATTCCCATCTAGTTTCGAAAAATTTGAATATTTCGCGTTAAACATTCTGTATTGACAGAATAACAAATCATAATCATCAGCTGCCCGTCATCTACATAGGAAAACCGCAGGCCTGGGGTCAAGTATACCTGAGAATCGATTTGCCTTTAGGATCAGAAAATGTAGGAAGGAGAATGACCGTTAAAACCTCCTGCAACTGTAACCGAATCAGTAAGCTTTTCACTGCTGTATGTGATTGATACTTAAGAAATCAAGCAAAAAAAATGCTACAGGTCAAATAATTTTTGTTTAAACATGTTCCGAGTACAGGCTAATTTATTTTAGAAATATGACAGCAGAAGAAATTAAATAACTATTAATATATGGTTTCTGAATGCACACATTATACAGTCGGACCTTTAGGTAACAAAGTCGCTAAATCCCGCAAAAAAGTTCGCTATACCGAAAATTCGTTATATAGAGGTTCATCTTTCAATATACTTTATAAACTACATAATGCAAATTTTAAATTTATAAACACTATGTATTAAAAAAAGTAATTATTCACACCTCTTTGTAAATTAATGTATATTTATTTTATATATCTCACCTATCAAAAAAGGAAGAAAAACTGCAAGGAAAAGAAGACAAAAGAATGTCGAAGAATACACTGTATTTTTATTACTAAGAAAATAATTTTATATTATAATTAATGAATTTTATGAACATTTTCTAATTTAAAGCATACAAGAGTAATTTTAAACATGCATTATTTTATAACTAGAAATTCTAAACATACATTTCCACATACGCCCTTAAATTTAATTACACATAAAATCTGTTCATTTTATTTGAGTTTTTTTATTTAAAAAATTACGGCAAATTTTTTATTCTAGGTGAGTCAGGCCCCTGATAAAATCAGTTCAAGATTTATGACCACCATGAAATGTGTTAAATAAGAGAATAACTTGAAATGTCCAGAAATACACTTTAAAATTAGGGAGGGGAAAAAAAGAATCTCTAATGAAAAAGTTCGTTATATAGAAAAAGCACTTCGCTATTGAAAGGTTATTTTTCGAAGAAAATCTTGAAATATTCTTGGTTCCAGGAAAAAGTTCGCTGTATAGAAAAATTCGTAATATGGAGGTTCGATTGCATATATATAGGTTTACCATACTTTCAGACTCCAACCTAAGGCATATTTTTGAAAATATCAAAAATTCTTTACAATAAGACTGATAATTTTACTGAAGCTAGCATTAAATGTCATTTATTCAATTGTATTTTTCACAAGACACGACATTTTCAGAAATAGTTTGCTTTTTTAAATTATATCATGATTTATATAATTTTATAATAATATTTATTATATAATTTATATCATAAATTATATCATATATATATTCCAACAAGAACGATTAAAATTTTAACATTTAGCAGATGTTTAAGAGTAGATACTAAAATTCTACCCCCTTCTGCTGACCAAAAGCTCCCCTATAATGGAAAAAACTCTCTCAAATGGCGACGAAGTCCCAGAAAAAGGCATCGAAAACTCAACCACTTTAGAAGTATTGCAACATGAAATAAAACTCTTTTGAAATAACTTAAAAATCGCTTTCTACAGCACTTCAATAACATCTAGTACTTTTCCAGAACTTGAAACAACAACCTACCCTTTGTTTTTGAATTACGTAGTTCAATATTTTACGTTCATCAAATAGGTCATCTATATTTATGGAAACTTTTATAATTTCGTTGAGAACTAACGCACTCTCTTCTAAATGAAACAAAGCAGTTTTAGCTCATAAATTTATTCATTGAGACTTACTAACTTTATCAAAACTGGTTCTCCACAACGCTTATGTATTGGAAGCTAGAATTATAAAGATAGAGTCTAATACTGAGAAGAATTTTTCTTCCTGAACATCGTTATTATTATTTTTTTTTAATGCATAGCAGTTTATAGGAAGAAGATGATATAAATTTATAGATTTCTCTTTCCTGAAGTTGACTAATTAAGAATACATTTGAAATATTTTTGTTGCTGGGATAGAGAATGAGTGTCCAATTTCACAACTACATTATTAGACATTTACAGTTGTAAGAAATGTTTAAAAACGTGATTTCGAACATTTAGATCTAAAATTGAAAAGAAAAAAAAAAGAATCATCACAAGTCATAAAATTCTCAAAATCTCGGACATTTTTACAACTTTAGGCAACGCTAAGAAACCTGGACTGTTCGGGCCAATCGCGGGCGTATAGTTAACATATATATATATTTCTTAGCGTTGCCTAAAGTTGTAAAAATGTCCGAGATTTTGAGAATTTTATGACTTGCGATTATTTTATTATACTATATGTATATATTCGTAAATAAATTTAAAAATTGACTAGTTCCAGAAAAAAAAATTTCTGTGTGTGCTGACTGATCTATAACCCTCTCTTTCTATTAATATATATGTGCGTATGTACAAGTCAGTATATGGCAGCATATAAATTCTCAATAATTCTACAGACTGTTTATTAAGTCCTTGAATATTACGTAAAAAATATGAAGAAATGAAATAATAAAAGTAATAATAAATGAGAAAAAAAATTGTTTTCCACTAATAATTAAAAGGAAGGAATATTTGTATTGTTACAGATTAAAAATAATGCGTTAAAATGTCCTGCTTTTCAGATGAATAAATATTTCACCTGTATATTTGTTCTTATTACAAATGGTTTTTAAAGAGTTAGCTAGCATTAATATTATTTTTTAAATCCAAATATTTCATCACTAACTTTCATTTATAACTTATTGTGTGTCATCACGTAAAATAAATATTCAACCAACCAAGAACCATAAAGAATTCCTCGAATTCAACCTCTCAATTCAATCAAATAATGCATTTACAAAGTTTTTGAAGTCGTTGTTAAAGTTGTTGCGAAATTAGGAAGCACAAAACTAAAAGTTTAATAAGGACGCGTTCGTCAAGATCGGAACACATTTACGTTAAGGAATTAGTTATGTGCGAAACCTTGCGAGTCAACTTATATTTGCCTTCAGGTGGAAAATGTGCCTTTTCAGTGTCAAATAATAAGTTAAGATACGGAAATCTCAAATTTGATACAAGGTTTAAACTTATTTATAATTTTAATTAATCAATCATTATATTAGGCAATGTACTTTAAAATATATTCAGCAAAATGTTTTTAATATATATATATATGATTGCTTGAGTACAAACGTTATATTTTCTTAATAATGTAAATGCAAACACACATTTTATATTTTTCGTTAGTTTATTTTTATTAGATGGATACTTTGAAATATAGAAAAACTAAAAAAAAACTAAAAAGAGAATATAGTAATTTATAATTGAAATTTTTTAAAAAAAATGTCGCTTTTTTTATACGTCAGACAACAAATATTATTTTATCGCTGAAAGCTTCATAAAAAAGTACATTTTTTATAAAACGCTAAAATGACCAGTACAAAAAAGTACTGGTCATTTTTTTCCTGTTATTCAATTTAAAATTTGCTATCGCTCATTATGGGTAGTCATTGACTAAAACAGTTATGAGCAAACCTTTTTTTATATGAATGTTAAAAAAAAGTTTTGTGGGTTACCGAAACAATTTTTATACAACGCAAAAAAAAAAGTATTTTGAAAATCCTTTTATAACTAATGCGAGATAAATGGATGTGTGATTTTGTATTTCTTTTCTTTTTTTTCCGATTTCCTTAGAATTTTAATATAAAAGCAAGTATGTTTTGATAGCCTTATGTATATTTCTTAGGACGAGTTCTCTCTTTTTTTTACATGCAGAAGCATTTTTAATCAGTTCTTATTTAAATTTCCGTAATTGTGTTTCACATATGCAAAAAATATTCCAATTTCTATGGAAATGTTTGCATAGGCAAAAAATAAAACACATCCTGAAATGAATTTTCTTAAAAAATTGAAATTAAAAATTTCCATACGATTGTTTTAAAATCTACGGTAAACCGGATAGAACCTCCAGATGGGTCATATCTCTACCACAGTCCATTGTTTGCTCATCATTGAATTCGAAAATATACAATGGGGCGGTACACGTACAGTAATACCTCGACTTAGTTACCCCGATCTCTGTGAGCCCGGAGATAAGCAATTTTCAAATCTCGTGGACTCGTCTTTTGCTTTATAAAAAAAGAGAGAAAATTAGTAAAATTGGGGAAATTGGTAATGGGATTGAGGAAGCTGTCTATCTTTCCAGACAAATAAATTTAGAAATAAATAGTGATGACGTTCAAGAACTGATCGATTTCCACAATCAGGAGGTAACAATTGATGAGCTCATAGAAATCCATGAGCAAGAACAAGACAGTGAAGAACTTGAATCTCAAGACCTTGTTTAATCAGAAAATCGAATGTCGGTTGAAAATTTGACAGAAAACCTCAGTTTAATTGAAAAATGGGTTACAAGTTTTAGAAAATAAAGGCTTCAACAATGAGCGCATTTTTTCAACAAAACGAGAAATAAAAAAAAATGATTAGCATTCTCTACAAGGAAAGTCAGAGAAAAAAATCTTTCAGTAAGCAGACTACTTTGTTAGAGTTTTTGAAACTTTCTACATCAAAATAACTTCGGCTTGCGATTTTGTATTAGTGTAATCTAAGATTTTATTAAATTTAAAAAATTATTATTTTCTTTCGTCTTCGGCCTCAAATAAAAATAATTTATATGTATTTACACGCGAAATCATACCCCGACTTGCGCTAATTCGACTTACGCTGTCATCACTCATCCTCCACCTATCGCGTAAGTTCGGGGTATCACTGTATTTGTGCATTTAGAATTTGTTCATTTTAAAACTACGAAATTCTATCAACCTTACAGATGTTTGAGTTATAAGTATAAATGATTTAACCAATGAATTATTAATATTAATTTTATGTGTGCTTTATCTTTTCGCTTTTATGGTTTTACTTCACTTTATTTTAAAAAAGATCCAATGGTTTTAATCAAATCCCTAACATAACATCAGTTTTACAGATTTGGAAGTATGCCTATCAAGAAACAGTATTAAGTCAAAAGTATTCTGATAAATTTTCTGTCGTGTCCTTCCAAAAAGTATAATACTACAAAAAATGAAGAATAAGACAAATGCGACAAAAAATTAATTAGTTCTTGTTTTATTTATCCGAAATAATATCATATAAAATATGCTAAGAACAGTTTTTAGGGGGGGGGGATATTTTTTTCTCGCGAACTAAGCATTTATTGGAAAAAGGCTGAAGTTCTTACTTCATATTATATAAAACCAAGCATGAAGAAATCTAAGTTTTTCCAATATTTTATTTCAGTGTAGCTAATTTTAATAAATATTTTTTATTCGATGAATAGGACAAAAAAAAATTCCATAAGAAACTTTCTTTGAAGAAGAATAAGATATAATGAACTTTTTTTTTTGACTGACATATCTCAATCGTAATCAAGAGATAAACTTCATGAAACTTTCACTATATCATCCCAACAATCAAATAACTTTAATCTTCACCTTCACTTTCAAATGCAATATCTGTACAATATTGTTAAATTATTGTAAATATTAAGATTTAATAATCACAGTAATAAGTTTAAACTTTTGTGTTTATCTTAATAATTTAAATGGCACACCTGTTTAAAAAATTCATAAGTAAAATTTAGAATGTCAAAACTATAATAAAATATCTATCAAGCACGAATATAATCATATACCCTACTCAATGGCGCCCACAGGAATTTTCCAGGGGGGGTCGGGGTCCAGGGCCGAAAGTCCACCATTCTCGTATCATGCTCCAATAAGACGCTCTACATATTCTTTTGATTTTGTCGATTTTCGGGAACAAAAAACAGTAAGAAGTTAATAATTGTATAAATAATTAGCTCTAATTAATAACAAATAATTAAATTACGCGCACTATATACGTAGAATTATAATCAGTCAAAAAAAAATCAAGGGCTAAGGGGGGGGGGGGGCCGGACCTGGGACCACCCTTCCCCTTGTGTGCGCCACTGACCCTACTAGAACTAATTTCCATATAACATTACGCAGATAATCTCACCAAGTTAAATCTCTCAAAATATGAATTTATTTCTGTTTTCGACATTCACACAAAGAATCAAAAATTATTACTGAGTCCGGAACCTCCAGTCATATTTTAAAATAATCCCCAAAGTGTGGGCATGAGGAAGGAAAAAAAAATCGAACATAATTTCCTCTCACTTTTAAAAGATTCTTGTCTACAATTTTTTCTTTCTCTTCTCCAATATCCAAAGAACATTAATTACGGAATTCCTCTTCGTGATTCGTTTTCGAAGAGTCAACACTCGCGCCCTCTACAGGGCGACGTCTTTCGGCAACCTGTGCTGGTTCCGGCGATCAGAACTTTTTCAGATGTTGATCCCAAGTGAGAACAGTTCCGATCTCTTTTTCTCTTGCTCTCGGATCGTGTGGAGAGATTGTTTTGAAACGCCTCGCGCTTCCTGGATTCATCTGACATTTTAGGCATGAATTTCACCATGGGACTATTTTGAATTCGGATACTGAATTGATTTTAATTCAGAGTTTTTTGCTGAGTTACGATGGTAGATGTCCTTATCAACTGCCTTCTGTAAGTTTACTTAAATTATTATTAATCATTAACACTTTTTATTTAATTTGTTGTTGTTTTTATATATTTTCTTTTTTATTATTATTATTACTTTAAAATTTGCGTTGTGTTTAACTACGTTGGTAATGGGTTACTTAGATATTTTTGGCTACATATGTACATAATTTGATTCATTTAGATTATCATTTATACTGAACAATAATTTCATTTTAAATATTTGAAGATCAGATTTTTTAAATGTTAAAATTTATCAACTTATGATATTTTTGACTTCAGATTATGACAAACTTCAAACTTGTATTTTATTCTGAAACTTCATTTCTAAAATGCATGATTATTAATCCTATTAACGTGCTAGAAAATTAAGGTTAATTGAATAAAAAATTTTAGAAAGGTTTTTTACATAATTTTTTTTTTCGTAATGTTTTTATTTTTAACACATTTTTTTTTAAAAAAAAAAAAAATCTTTTTCATTTTTTTTAAAAAATTTTTTTCAACTTTTAATGTTGTTATATTTATTATTTTGACTTTATTTGCCTCAAGATTTAAATAACATAGTTTCATATTTTATTCATGCGTAATGCAATTTGCCACAATTTTTCAACAAAGCATAAATTATTGCATCTTATTAAACCTTTATTTTATTATTATTATTATTTGTCTTGAATGAGGCTAGAAAGATTATTATTCGACAATCTTTATAGTTCAAGTATTATGATAAAGAATTCAAAAATTACTACTAAATGTGAATTCAAATATTCTCAAACAATAAATGTAAGAATGTTTTATGAATGTAAACAATAAATTTAAGTTTAAAAATTATTTTTCAATTAAAAGAACTTTTGGGAATATTTAATACAGTAGTGAAGCAAATATATATATATATATATATATATATATATATATATATATATATATACTTATTTTATATACATCTTATACCATCATTTGTAAAATGCACGCTTAGTTCATATTATGATTCCTTAGTTCAATACAATTTGTGTTGCATTAATGGTGTGTTATACAGTCTTCAACAAATTCTTCTACAGTTCTAACAACTGTATTTAAAGGAATTCTCGAACCTTAAAAAAATAATTTGCACAATTCGTATACAACTATTTGAAAAGTATAAAATTAACATTGTTATTTGGAACGTATAATGAATTTACTAAGTAAATATGCTTACAATATCTTGCATTTTTCAGTGTTTATATATATATATATATATACATGTTTAGATCTTACATGAAATATTCTTAATTATTTCATGCTTGTTATATTCTTGTGTCTAAATGTGTGACAAAATTAAAAGTTAAAGCTTTGGCAGAAAACCGTTCAACCATCAAGGCTTCGGTTTATTGTTTCGCAGTTATACTGGCCTATTAATGTTGAAAACTATCAGAACTCTGATATATTTTGTCTTTAGTAACTGAGCAGAGATTTTAATTAGATTCTAGTATATGTATATTGAATTTATTTTTAAATTACTTTTTGTATTTCATATTTGCACAAAAAAAATAATAATTAATGTGAACATAATGAAGAAAATGAATATGAAGAAAATTTATGTATTGCACTTGTAACTGTTAAGACATAGATGAAAATGTTAATGAAAATTTACTTATATTCACATATTTCATGAAATTGAATTAGTTTCTATAATATGAATAAAACTCATACGTCCACAAGTAACATACATAATCAATTTGATTTTTAAAATTATAAGTAGTTCTTTTTTAAAATTTTTTTTTATATAAGATTATTTTTTGCTCCTTAATTTGTCGATTAATAAGTAAATCCTTTGTTGGAGTGCGTAATAAAAAAATTATTGTACTTTTATATAATTTATTTTGTTTTCAAATTAGCACTTTTATAAATATTATCTTACATATTTGTTTTTTAAATGCTCTGCTGTGATTGATATAATATGGGAAAATTTAATAAGAATTTCTCTACTGCTGATATTTTTGACGATATGTCGAAAGCAAAACTTTTCTGGTTAATACTGATACATCGCTCTATCTCTATTTTCATAATAAAACACTCATTTTCTTCAGCATTCGATGTCGATATACAAAAATGCTCTATTTTAACTCTAACAGTAGATTGTTCTATCTCTTTTTTCTAAAGCAAAAATACAGATAGAATGTATGTTAGTTTTGAAAATGAAAATTTTTTAGATATATATAAACTCGACTTATTTTTACGTTAAAAAAATGCAAGCTTTTTTGCCTATAAAATTTCTAAGAGTGCAGTTATAGGAATCTCTTGTTATTTTGAATAAAACCTGAAGTATTACAATTTTGTGCTTAATGGTATCGTAAAGACTAAAATTGCATGAGTTGTTCTTGGAATTTTTAGTCTTTTATTTCATTCATCAAGCAATAAATATTTTTAGAACGCTACACATAATGAAAATATATATCTATCGAATTCGAAAATAATTGGAAACAACTCCGAATATATGAATTTCGGCCAAAATTCATTCATAATAGCCTAAAACTTAACAAATGTAGTGTAACAGGTATTCCACATCTAATTATTGCTATATATAAACTACAATCAGTGTTAAAGTATTGAGGAGACTAAATTATTTATCTCATATTTAAGAGTATTGAAATCCAAATCATAATATATCCAGGGGTATTTAACATTCTTAGCTTTCTTATCGCGTAATTCTTCTTTTTAAAGGAAGAATGATGCAATCACTATAGACGTCTGGTTAACGTACTTTTGTAATCGGCGAATTTAAATGAAAAAGATCGAACATTAACGAACTTTCTCATCTCAGTTACCCCCCTCCCAACCCGATCAAGCAATTTAATTTTCTGCTCGTAAGAAAATACTAACACCGTAACCTTGAGTGATAGCCGCTTTCACGTCTCACTGAAATACAGCATCTCTGTTATAGACCACCTTTGATACCAGCGTCTTTAGACAGAGTGAGTTAGTATGAACAACTTCTGTAAAATCTACTGAAATCCGTGACCAGCAAGTAAAATCTATTCAAGAGAGGGAAAGTTGGGTTGGATTGCCGCAAGCGCTGTGATAAAAGAGAACAAAAAATGTTCATATTTTGTGTCTTCCATAAATTGTCATTTTGGCATCTAACAGAATTAGCCCTGGGGCTCAGATGTCCTT
Source organism: Trichonephila inaurata madagascariensis (assembly GCA_019973955.1). Lineage (NCBI taxonomy): Eukaryota > Metazoa > Arthropoda > Arachnida > Araneae > Nephilidae > Trichonephila > Trichonephila inaurata. Next base: position 408,167 of record BMAV01023244.1, on the reverse strand, counting down.
GAAAAGTCCAACCATCGTGTACGACCCTGATGGAAGAAACGCGCTATCAAGATCAGAAATGTCAAGTGAAAGCTTAATGATAAGTTGAAACGCCCGAAGAAAATTTCAAAAAGACCTAATAGTTAGTACTTTAATAAAGTCGTTTAGGCAGCAGCTAGTGTAACCGACTGGTCTTTTAACCTTCAAATGAATTTCCGTTCATCCTAGACATTAAATATGTATTAAGGTTCATGTCGTACTTTCTTGCTTCAGTATGAAAATGTTACACTGGTTAAGGCAAGAAATATAAAAATAAAGATTTTTAAACTAATTAGATCAGCCATACTGTTTTTAAAATAGAATTCATTGATTTTGAATACGTACTAAGTTTGAAATCTACATTAGCTAATGCTGAGTTTAATGTAGTAAAACGTACTATAAAATGAAAGTTAAATTTTTTTCAAATTTCCCAATTAGTGCGAATTCTTAACTGATAGTAAATTGAATTTCTCGATTTGTACATCATTAATTTTTGAAATTTATTTTCAAAGTAGAAAAAACTTTTTCTTTAATTAATAAATTATTTTAAAAAATTTAATAAACTCTGATTCTTTTGTTGAAATAAACCAAAATTTGTAACTATGGTCAAACTTATTACAAAATAATTTTTCTCTCAATGAAACAATTTAAAATAACGAATAATAGTACAGAAATTTTGTAATTATCTTCAAAATGAATTTTTTATGTATTTTTCTAGTAAATTTAATTAAATTATTTTTACTTATTACTTTCCCATAATACGATGGGTGAACTTCCCCAGTAATAGCAATATGGTTACTCAACATGGAAACAATTACATCATTCTTCACTTGACATGGATCGTTGGTTCTATTTTCTTTAACACTTGCTTCCTCCAATATCTACTTTTTCTTTCCTGCAATACTCCTCTTTTGTCAGTAACTGCACGATAATTTCCATTTATTAGAGATTTAAGGGCGGAAAGAAAAGAATGATCATGCTTACAAATAGATGGCATCATTGCTTCCGTTTTCATCATCATACATTGCTTCCATTTATCATTTCGAATCTCTGAATTGAAGACGCTGAAAAATTTGTTTCTTTATTAGCTTTTATGAATAGTATCAGAGTAAAAAGAAATTAGTTCCATTGTAGTGATAATTTAAAGAGTTTGCTTATTTTTGTGGGAATTTATTAGTTGTGAATTGCTTTCAAATATATATATATATATGCTGTTGATGGAATTGTTTTACGAGTGATAGGCTCTGCTAATTCTTAATATTTTGCTACAGTTTTTGTTTAAATTTAAATAATACGGAAGCTTTTTCTTTTGACACAATAACAATGAATAATCTTAGTATATTATAAAATTGTAATACTTAGTACTTTTTTAATTGCAGTGTCATTGATTCAAATGAAATTAGTGTCTTTTATTTTCAACTTAATAATTAATTTTGCCATAAAAGCGCTTATTTTTTATTCTGTATGCTTTTATAAAAATCCTCTTTGTGGGATGTAAATATTACCTTTAAGCTGAAATTCACATGAACAAGAATAACATATCTGTAGCGTGATCTATAATAAACTTATTTCAGCCTTTACCGTGTCCTTATTCGCATTCGGAGCTTGTTTTTAAAGTAATAACTTTCATGTTAATTAACACGGGTTGCGACACTAAAAAAATAAGTTAGCATTTTATTTTCGTAAACAATTTTTTAGGGGGAAGGGGAGGATTAAATTTAAAATATTTAATAAACATTTCCCCGAGTGTTTTTTTAAAGGGACACAGTACGATTCAATTGACCAAAATTGGTCAAATAATCAAGTTTAATTTCTTAGCCTAAATTATTCTTTATATACTTTTCTATAACCTCGCAAAATTCGAAAGCTTTAAAGTTAAAAAACGCAGAATTATGAGAGCTTTCACGTTCGTTTTTATAAACATCTCTATGGCAAATCAAACTTTAAACTGACTTATCTCAGAAATATAAAATAACTAGTTTGTCTTCATTTAAAATGCTAAGGCTTTTTTTTCTATTGCGCCTAATGCTTTGAAATTTTTTTTTTACCTATTGCTAATAGTACATGTAATAAAAGTTGGTATGTATTTTGGAATTAAAGCAATATTTATTTTTTTAAAAAATAATTGAACTCAGAATTTATACATTTTTTAAGGAATTTAGTAAACATTCATAAAAAGAAGTATTGTATGAATACCAATCATGTTAACGCAAAACCCATACCCATTTTTATTATGCATAGTTTTACGTACTTGTAAATCGAATTTCATGTATGCACGTAAGTTTTTGTAGGAGGAGTAGCATTTTAAAATCACTTCACAAATTTTGAATTTTTTCCTTAAGAAATTACATGGCTAGCTTTTTATGAAATTTTGAGCACAAAATCTGTTTAACATAGTATACATACATAGGAAGCAACCAAAAAATTTTTAAAAATCCTTAAATCAAAAATTTTTGCTTAAATCGCGTACCATGTCCCCTTAATTAGAGGGGATGTACATAGGGAGGAGGGTGGTAAAAACAATATCCTACAAAGCCTTTTAAGGAATAGTAGGACGAAAGAGGTTTGGGGAAAATTGAGTGAATAATTATAATCTATGTAATTTTTTCTGAAATTGTAACATTGTTGAAAGCTTTTGAGAGGATAAATGATTGAACGCTGTGAAAGATCAGTTATTTATTATCAGATATTTTACAGTTGCGTAATTCTTAATGTTTTCTGTTATGATTCTATAAAAGGACATTTACCAAAATCAAATCAAGATCTTAAAAAGATTAAGATAGATACAATCTGAGATAAATGCAATACATAGTTCTTTTTTTAAATCGTTCTTTTTTTCTTCTAAAAATTAGTCTAATAAATCTAATACGTTGTACGATATGGCATTTAGACAGCTCAAAAAGCGTCAAATGAATTGTTATTTTTTAAAATTGAATCTTTCCTTCCCAAACTCTTTGAGACTATATTAATTTTTATTCCGTTTCCATTAAATGTTTATTGAAAGAGTATATATAAGAAACTTAACTTCATATATAGATTCATTATACTAGTATTTAAAAAAAATTACTCTTTCTCTTTTGTAATATGAAATTTTTACAAATAAAACTGAATGTTTTGTATAGCTTTCTAATCATTTTTTTTTATATATTTAATTATTATTCATAATAAGAATTACGCATTATTTTCTGAGGCATTCATTATGAAAACAGTTCTTAGTTTTTAATTACTAGCGTTGTATGCAGTGGATAAACACAACAATAAACAAAAGTCTATATATATGTTTGACAGCTCTATGCTAATCTTATCTCTAAATGATTGAAACGAAATTAAATAATTTAAGCTGTGTGTGTTGACGTCGCGATTGTTTCTGCTTATACAGAAATTTACTTTGAAGACAGATCAATGAAATATCTTCCATCTTGATCAACGAAAACATCAACATGCCTATTCATAGGTATTAAAAAATTTAATACTTTAAATATTATGACAATCAGGCATTTTTATTAATTTATTCATTTGTAAATCAATCAATTACTTTTTTGACCTCATTAAAACAGAAATATAGATTTAAGAAAAAAGAGCTAGATTTTTATTAATTATCTTTTTTTCTAGGGTTATAACTGAGGTTAACCACTTTCGCCGTACATTATAGTAAAACAAACAACTTTGACAAAACGATCAATTAAAAATATCACAGACCTTTAAAAAAAAAGAGGATACAAATGGCTTTTTCTCCTCTCCTATAACATCTTGAATGTATTAGAATATTAGCCAGAAAAAATATGTACGATTTCTGCAAAAGTAAGATTTTATCTTTTAATTCGAGTGTGATCTTTTAGAAAATTCAATTTTATCTTTGATTTCAAAATGAGATTTCATTTACTTATTTTTTGTAATTAGTTTTTCATATACAGATAAAAATGCACACATAAATTAATAGTTTGTATTAATCACAGCAAAACAAATTATCCGTATCCAATTATATCAACATCTCTTATAATTTACTATCTTGCATTTTTTCAAACTCTCAAACACTCAACATTTTTAAAAATTAACTAATATTTTTAAGAGCTTAACCTACAGACCCTTCTTTATAATCTTCTTATAGAATACTTGTATATTAGTCCTTATTTTATTAAAAATATTCCATAAATTGAGTATAAGAATGCTGTTGTAAAAAATGCCTGTACATTTTAATCTGATTAAGCGTGAGTAAATAAAAACTCTGCATTTTCAGAAAATTGAAATGGTTATGCGGTATATATATATATATTGAAGAATAAAGAATATATTAATGTATTCCTAAAAATATTATGAAACTAAGAGTTCAATTAAGGAATAAAGGATGTTTCTTCTTACTTTTGCTATGTAGCCACATTTTCCCCCTTCTTGTAACAGAGAAGATTACTTTAAAAAACTTATTGTAGCCATTACTTGAGAAATATTTTATAAAATATAGTTTTATGTACATAATTATCATCAACAATAAATTAACATTAAAATATTAGTAGCCCAGTGACAAACTCTTGATTGAGGTATTTGTCTATTCTTGGTCATTTAGTGCAGAACGTTTTAAATTACTTTATACTTCAGGAAATGAAAATATCATTCAAGCTTGATAGATTAATTGATTTTTTTTCCTAATATTCAGTATATTTTACTGAATAGGAAGCGTAACAGTATTTGATGATTATTTGTAGAAACGACCTATTTTGATTCGTAATAGGATATAGAGGATTAAGTTCTTCGATAACTGTACGAAAGTGATTGAATTTTCTTCCTCTTTTTCTGGATCATCAGACAATGCGCGTTGGCAGAGAAGTTTGAGAGCTGGTGCCACTGAAGGGTAACTTGAGTGTGCTTTTGTTTCTTCGACGTGTTTCTTTAAATCAGTTTATAGCTTGGATGTAAGTCTATATATATTCACTATACATTGTCTGTTACAAATCACGGACTATTATTTACAACAAGAACCCCTTAAAAAAGGCAGATAAGCGATAAGCAATGGCGCTAACAAAAAAAAAAGAGTATTATCTCGTTTGGGTTTATTTGCTTTGTTAAATAGCTTTTTACTTGCCATGAATTGATTAAAGGGGTTGTAATGATCAAATGGATTATTTCCTTTTTTATCAGTGAAAGATCAGATTTCCAGTTTTTGTTGTTAAGGGACATATTAATTAAACTACCAGAGGGATTTGGCAAAAGCTTTCTCCTTTAAAATTCCATTACTTTTAAAAATGGATTTCATAAATGCATTTAAATAAACAAATAAATTATAATAAATGATATGTAAATTAATTATGTATTACTATTCGTATAGTATTGAATTACCTTGAGTACCGATGAAATATTTTGCTTAAAATATGTGTGTGACATTTGTAATACAAATACTACTGGGACAGTTATAGAACAGTTTTTCCTAAGAAAATATGATCCTTTTACGAGCTATGATGTAAACAAGGAACTAAGGGAAATTTGTAAAAAAAGTATTTGATATTTAAATTTTTTTTATTTTCATTAAAGATTTTTGGAAATACGATTTAAAAGGAATGTATATAGCACTTGAACTTAAAGCTAACAACTTGATCAGAGTTTCTGCTTTCTAATGAAATTTTGCAAGGGTTTAAAAGAATGTTCACAAATAAACGTTAAAAAAAGCTATAAACATTTATGTTATAATTACATAATACATCATTCCTTTAAAAACGTTGCTAATTAATTATGCTATACAAATTATCAATACGTCGGTTAAAATACGTAAAAAATGAATGAACAGAGTTAATTACTCATTCGACATATGAATTGGTAATAATTCATTGCTTATGCTCTACTGCAAACAAAAACATTTATAGATCATAAATAATTATAATCAACTTAGCGAATGCTTGTCACATTATTACTCTGACTCTCTACGGAAAACTATCTATGAAAATTATTTTAACTCTTCATTATAACACTAACATGCATTTTAAAAAACTTAAATAAGACAGAAAAGAAAAAGGCGATTTACATACAGTTTATTTATTTTTATTTAATCCAGGTCGAATAAGATTATTATCGCGTTGACACAGCATAACATGCAGGAAATTTTCATGTTGCGTGTAATTTACAAACGAAAATTACGTTCTTCCTCAGGATATTAAAGCTGTTATATATTCTATAAATCCTTTGAAATTTCATATGATTTATACACATTAAATCTAGAAGTTGAGTTTCCTTTGAATATATATATGAATTAATGCGTTATTAGGAAATTATTGAATAGTATATGTATCCTACGCAATGAATGTCGCAACTCTAATCAATCATCAATTGTCTTTTGTAACATTTTTTTTTTATCTCAGTTGTCAAAAAGGATCATCTTTCAACTTTTCGGATGGGCTTTAGCATTAATTGTTGGTTTGAAATGGATTTTCATCTTCTGTATATTTGGGGAGCATTATTTGGAAGTTTCAAAATATGTTTTGTTATTGTAAAGCCCCATTGTTTTAAAACTTTATTGTCTCTTGATGTATGTCTGTCAAAAATAAATAAAAGCGTAACTGATAGCTATGAGTAATCGTGGGCATGGATTCACATTTTTTAATGTGATATGGTAACCTTGAATAACTTTCCTTAAAATTTATTTATTTAGTTTGCCCTTTTTTTCAGTTACATTTTTTTTAATAAATTATAAAGAAAGAATTACCTTTCTTTAAGGATTTACAACAACAAAAAAAAAAAAAAATTCTTTTTTTTTCTATTAGTTTTGGCATGTAATCCCTTTAATAAATGCAGGTTTCAATACAGCATTAAAAACATATTTAAAGTCAATATTTTAAACGCACCATCATTTCTTATTTCTTATAAAATAAAAATAAAAAACTAGTATTATTTATTCTTAAGCCTTCATTGTTATCTAAAATTCCTGCTTTATATAAGTAACATTATTTTTACTATATTTTTTTTGTAAAAAATATATTTCTATTTCCAATGAGATTTCTACTTATTTTTCTGAGAACGATTTTGGAAACGAAGCTACAAAAAGCAAAACATTAAACCTCGGCATTGTTTTGCAACCTATTTAAAATACAACATTTTTGAGCATTATAAGTATTAAAAAAAATATCGACACCTAAGCGATGAAGCCTGCTTTCATAAACAAAACGTTAGTGCGCTGGACCGCAACCATCTAAATGTGTGGTTTGAATCCTCTGCTTGGAAGAAAAATAGTAAACAATCAACGGAAACCTTTTTTGGGCCCCTAGACTGTTGCAATCCCCATCAACACTTTCTAATCACGTAAGATAAGATAATATTAAACTGAAAAAACTACGGAGCCCTGTTTTGCCCCCCCCCCCCTCCTTCTTCTCTTTCCCTTTGATGGATGATTCATTCTTGAATCTAATTTAAAACTATTTTCCATTACATATAAAGTTTTTTTTTTATGAAAAATGCTTGGGTATATTTATACTTTGATTAACACATATTATTTAATAGAGTTCTCACAATGAGTAAAAAATTTATCACTAAAATGACTTAAATTCCTTTTGTTACAGAAATGAAAAATTACTTCTGTTGTTATCTCTATAGAATTAACTATTAGATAGAAATAAGAATATAATAGCTTTTGCATCAAATTTCCCTTTCTCTTAAAATAGCTACGGAAGCAATAAGAATGAATTTGTAGAGAAGTCATGCGAACAATGATGATTACGTTAAAAATATAGACGAAACTAAAATACCTTAAGTAAATAATATTTGTATGATAAATGGGAACGAAAGTTCATGCTTCATCAAATTTCGCAGCAGTTTTTGTTTCTCTCTCTCTTTTTCTCCCATACTTAGTATTTATTAATGTTGCAATTTTCATCAAAAGAATAGTAATATTGAGAAATAGAACGACAAGAAAATACTATTATTCTGAAAACTGTGGGATAAATATTGCGATTGATTCACACACAGAAGAGCAAGCATCGGTTTGTTTCCTGCACAATGACGTTTTATATATTCTTCAGATATAACAGTAACATTATTTTTAACTAATTTATACAGTTAAAAAGTAATTCAAAAAAGAATGCCCAGACGCGTACTCGCACTAATTTTATTCAATCCCCCCCCCCCCGACACACACACACTTTCCTTTTGCCCTTTCTGGCATTTTATTGAATTATCTATAGCAAATTATTACTACAATATTTATCCGAATCTAAGCCACATCCCTAATTCTCAACACGCTTTTGTGAAAAAATAAAATATGGTGTAAAATGGTTTATCGATATCCGATATTTACGAAATTTAAAATGAGAAGAGATAAGAAGTGAATAATTCATTTATTTCACCAGTTTTAAAAAAAAATTCAAAAACATGCAGTAATCTGTAATTGTTCTAACCGTCAGTTCCATGTTCAATTTCCCCCATCCAACGAATTTTTCTGTCTTTTGACTCTATGCCGCACCCGATTTGCAGTAGCGTTAACATTGGAAAAAGAGTACAACTTAGATTCGCATCTTTATATATATTTTTGATTGTTCTACTATATAAAAATTGTTGGAAATTTTAAATAAATTCACATCTCAGTGAAGACTAAAACTCGAAAAAATAACAGAATATATAATATATATAATAAACAAAAATATCTTAGAGTTCCCTTTTTATGCAAAATTATTCATACCGATACACCCTAAGCGATTAACTGAAAATTCGTCACCAATTTCTTGAATGCACTAATAGCTACTTGAAAGTACGACTATGCATTATTAATATGAATCCTGAACTGCTGAGCCCATCAACGAATCATTATTTTAGCATCCCAACTTTTCCTATATGAAAAACAAGCAAAGCTCTTTCACTTTCCCCTATAAGCTCTTTATTATTATTATCGTTATACTTTTTTATTCCCTCCCTTACTACTACCCTCCCCTAAGCTTTACCGCAGACAGCTCAAGCGATAGCGCTATAATCGAGGTGTGATAGAACGTTGGTCGCTTGCCCCAGGATATACCTGAAGGGGCTGCTAGACTAAGCAAGTAGGTGTAGAGCTTGAGGCGAAAATTCTTTATTTCCCTCCTCTTCGAATGGGGGGGGGCATGGCAGGAAGGTCCGAAGACCACGTGATTTCAGGAAGCAGGTAAGAGATGGGGCAGAGAAACAAGTGCTTTTGGGCCGTCTTGATGAAGCAAGAGGTGTTTACCCTGCGCTAAAGTTACAGGTCTCTATTTGGAGAGTCTCCGTATCAGACAGAGACTTAGCGTCTGCCTTAGTAAAGCCCTGAGGGGTCGAGCCTTGGGGGGGGGGATGAAGGAGACTTGCGCCTTTTATGGTGCAACCCTACAATGGGTCTCTGAGGAATCATTTATGTACACAGCGGAATTCCATGAAGCGTCTCACGTGCCGTAGTTGGGGGTTTGTTTTTGTAAGATGGCAGGTACGGGTACAAAACAAACAATTTTTTTTTTTCTTTTTTTGCTTTTTATCTTTTTTGAAATAACGTTGACATAATACATGCAGCTGTGTAATTTTGAATGCAATAGCTTAAGATTGCTTTATATATTTAAATTTTAAACATAGCTGTGCAATCTGTGAATTATTGCACTTATTTTTTTTAAAATCATATCTAATAAGCATATGGACAGGAATGAGTACCATTATTGGAAAAAAAGGTATGTAGAACTCTTATTAGAGGACTTTCATGGTCTCAGTCTATCGTAAAATTTCCTGGCAAGGTAATAAGTGTTTATTTATGGAACTTTCAAAAATAAATATATATTTGCATAGCGAACATTTATTATTATAAGTAGTTTATTTTGAAATCTTTTTTTTTAATTTTTGAAGAGTAAATTGCAGCGGCGCGTCCCCACAGGAATGAAGTATGTAGGATAACAGTTCTGATAACTTTTGTTTGTGTGCACTATGACTTTGAGAAATGTAAGAGTAATATTCAATAAAAAAAAGATGCATTTTTATGTGATATGATAATACATTGGCTATAGGTACACATTTGCGTTCGTCAAAAACCAAAGCGTTCTTTTTCATTATAAGTGTTAATTACTTCCCTAAACACAATTCAAATATATTTCTTATTCAATGAAAAAAAAAACACATACATTATCTGAATACTTCGTATACAAGGCGTATAAATCTGGAAGGGGAGAGTGGTGAGGGAATATTTATTAGCCTCGCACTGTAAAGTAACACCCCCTGAGCTGGCACCCCTTCTCCAAACCACCACATTGCGCCAACGGGAGGACTTTGAGCCACGACAGATTTAACGTGCATCATTCCCTCTGCACGGTAGGTCTTCATTGGCACTAGGGTTCGAACTCATGGCACACTGTCACGAGCTCGTGACTATGACCACACTAGGATACCCCCTCTCCTAACTACCACACCACACCAACGGAAAAACGTTTGAGCTCTTGACAGATTTAATGTGCTCCCCTTCACGGCGGATCTTTAGTGGTACTGGGCTCGAACTCGTGACAAGCCAGCCACGATCCGATACCTTTACCACTAGGCTACCAGGGTCATTTTATAATAATAAGATTATAAGATCAATATTAAAACTATAGCTAGGTAATTCTGATCAATATACATTTTACAGCCACTGTTTTGCCTAAAAATAAAGAAAACTTTTCAATGGTTACTTAATGCTACTTGACACATTGAAATGTATAACAAATCAAGATATTCCATAAGTATAACGTTTGATAAAAAATGATAAGCATAAATCATTCTACTCTAACAATTGGTTGTAATTAAAAAATATTCCTTGTTAAATAATTTATTAATTATTAATTTTCTGAGATACAATAGTTTTATTTGCCTTAATTTAATTTTAACTGTTTCATGTTTAATTTTTTTATATTAAAAAGTATTTTTTTAAGTATGCTCAGTTTTCTAAATTTCTTATTTAACATTTTACAATATCAATACAAATTAAGATCATAAAGCATTAAAAAATGAGCGAAGAAATTTTAAAACAAAATCAGAACTATGTAATAGATTTTGTTTGCTGTTATTTATTTATTTATTTATTCTTATGAAAATTTATCTAAGTCAATTTCTGTAATGGCTTTGTTTAAATTACTCCCCCCCCCCCTTTCTTTTTGCTTAATGTTGGTGTCGATGCTTTGGTTTTGATTTACACATTTAGATATTTCAAAAATAAAAATAAAGTTAACAAGATTTTAAAATCATATTCATATTTTTTTCCCCGATAGCAAAAAAAAATTAGATAACATAATGTTTTTTTTTTTTTTTTGCGGGTGTGTATGTGTGTTTCAATTTCATATAATTTATTCTTACTTGTGTAATCTGTTTTATTTATAAATTATTCACGGAAAAAGAATTCGATAAAAATAAGTAATTATAAATAAACACTGGTCGTTGGCAAATTTATTCGTGTCCACAAACTACGGATCAAAATAGTTAAATAAAATTGAAAACAACCCCATCACGGAAAGCTAACTTTTCTCAGAACTATTTTGTTTTTGTAATCAAAGAAGATTCAAAAATAGAAATATATATATCCATGCATCGAATATTTGGACGATTTTTTCTGTATAGAATCAAAACAATCCCTTTTACAAGTAATCAAAAGTAAGTTTTAAGACACGATAAAAAAAAAAATCTGTATTAAATATCTAGGAAATCGAAGGACGCCTTAAACTGCAGGAACTGTCAAAGTGTGCTCCACATCGTTTAGTGTTTTTGAATATTTTATTTTCAAGGGCGAATGACCAATGCATATCAATTCCGAATGTCGCCCGAGTTTTTGAATGTCACAAGACGGAACTGAATGCAAATTATGGATTGACAGTAGAAAAAACTCCACCTATCCTATCCCCATCCAACCTTGGGGTCTTAACAATTCCTTAATGATTACAGTCACCTTGTCTTACGTGGAAGGTTGAAATCTATATGTAGCACTCGGACAAATAATTATGCTAGAGCACTCCCTCCTCCTAGCTGGTGGTGTCAGGAGAGTTTTGTTTTTTGCTCTGCTCTAGCTGAAGACTGTGTTCTCTTACCTTGACATACATGTTTTTTTCCCAGACAAATGCGCATATTTGTGGATTTTTCTTGTGGTTATGGGAAATTCGATTGTTGGAAGAAAATTGACACTCTATAAAATCAATACACAAGCAGAATATGTAATTTTTTTCGATATTGTTTGCATACAAGAATTGTGCAATTTTGACAAAACGATTATTATTTATATTGCCAAGGTTTCATATAAATATAGACAATTTCATCAAGGTAGACAAAAAAAAAGAAAAAAAAAGAAGAGAATCATCGTTTATACTTCTAAAAAGAAATATTTGTTTAATGTTAAATTATATATGAATGTGCTGCACAACTATAAAAAGATTCATTAACAAAAACTTTTCTTCGACTCTTTCAATTCGTAAGTTGATTTCCTTATTCATATTATAATGAATTGTATATCCGAGTGTTGTAATTGGTTGCTATTACATATTAACGTTAAGACAATTGTATGGAGAGTTATTTATATTGCATAATGACGGGACAGTCGCGCAATTCCTTAACAAATGTTGCATTTAAAATCAACGGTCAACCACATTCAAAT
>BMAV01023244.1:377966-390578 GCA_019973955.1 Trichonephila inaurata madagascariensis | reverse complement strand
TAGAACGGAAAATGGAAAATTGCAAGAAAAATCGCTTTTTATTTTGCCACTTAATATTGTGATTCTGTCACATATGCATTTATATATTTATATTAATTGTAATTATTTACTAAAAAGTAACTAAAATAAAAATTTTCTTTGTTGATCTGAGTAGAAATTGACTTAATTTCTTTTTTATGTTAATTGTTTATTACATTTTTTTACTAAAAATACCAATGTCTGTGAATATGTGACAGTATTTTTAGATAATTTCTCTCTCTGATCAAAATATTAATTGCATGATGTAATCTAGAGGCGAAATATGTATATTACCGCTTTGAATATTATGAAAAAAAGGAACTCCTAGTTTATATAATCAATGTTTAAATAATTAAATGATCTGTTTGCATAATCCAAAATTCACCAAGTAGAACTTCTTAAAACCAAGAAAGGGTCATCAGTTTCCAAACTAATTTATTTTTATATCACGAGTAATTGGAAAATTTTCCATTTACTAATCAAAGCTGTGTGATCCATAGGAATCATTAGTTTTATAGCTTGATGAACTTGAAGGGTTATAAAGATGAAATACGGAAAAAATTGATAAGGAATGAAAACGGCAGAAATTTATCTATTAAAATGCTAATTATTTAACCTTTTTTAAAAAATTGCATGGAATTTAAAGTTATACACAAGATGATTGGAATTTCTTATAAAGCCATTTTTCTTTTAAAAAAATTTACTTGAAACAAAAAAAATGCATTTTTAATATATTTTCTCTCTGTTTATTTCTTGGTTTCATTCATCCAACAAAATGCCCTTTTTCATTAAAATTACATGCGAATGGAGCAATAACAAATGTACGAAGAACACTTAACTTGATAATGAAATGAAATCTCAAACTCACAGATTTTAGGCAAAAATACTTTTATTTAATTACTTTGAACATTTATAAAAATATTTTCTTAATTGAATTGGAAGGATTAATTAGTAACATAAAATTTTTTACTTATTTAGCATGTTTTCGCAAACTTAATTAAGCGCAAATTACATGCTTTTGAGATAGTTCAAGTTTTTTTATATTTTACTGCACATTGAAGATTTAAATTACCATAAGCTGAAAAAGAGAGAAATATTGTTAAATCATGGTTGCTCATCAAATATAGACAAAGTTAAAAAAGAAATCCAATTAAAAAACTAGCTTTTTCAAGGATTTATAAAAACCCCATACCTATATAGAACTCATTTTGTCCAGTTTGTGGAAGAGACGAAACTTAAGGGGAAAAAAAAGAGAAAAGTGTTAGTAAGTTAATTTTGCTATCGTTTATAGAACACGGTTTATGACATTCATTCTTGTATACTTTATGTATTGCATACAGTATGTATATTAATAATTTGTTCTTAATAACATAAAAAACTGTTCAGTTTTTTTTTTTTAATTCTTTTTTTTTTATAAATAAGTTTTCACCAAAATCGGAGCTTGGCGATTAAAAAAGCATCGTCTATCAACTAAAAAATGTAAAAAATGGATATCACTAAATTATTTATTTCAATAAATAAAGTTATGGATTTAATAGCAGCATTTTAAAATTTGAATAAACATTTTTAGAACAAATGACCAAAAAAAAAGTTTTAATCGAGAATCATGTCACAGATTTTCGCTATACATGTAATATAAACTAAAACAATACAAAGAAGTTTTCAAGAGTTCAGTTATATATTTTTTCTATTCTAATAACAAAACAAAAATTGGCCAGGTGTTTTTACTTCAAATAAATATAATAATTTGTTTAGTTTTATTATATGTTAAGACGCACATATATCCAGATAATATACATGAATCTTAAGAAAAAATAAAAAGAAGAGGTAAATTCTTATAGATAAATATAACCATAAAGAAATAATAAAGCATTTATATATGAAAATTTCAATACAAATGAAATTATATACCTTAAAAATCAGCGAAAAAATTAAATGAAATTGTTCAATGATTTTCAGATGAAAATTATTCCAATTACATAAGAAAAAGTATGGTTAACTCATTGCTCAAATGATAAAAATTAGTCCTATGATTACGATTGTAACAACCTTGATATTCCAGAATAAAATAGGAATATTTAGATGTATCTTGAAATTTTCTCTTAATGATTAAACAATAAGTTTCAAAGAGGAAAAAATTGTAGCATATCCCATTATAAAAAAAAAATCAAACTATTTTAAATTTTTGAAAATTATATTTAAAAATTTATTTTCGAGGAACCTCAAGTCTGATAACTTCTTTCCAATTTTAACCTAAGCTTCATTTATCTCCTCTTTTTGAATTCAGTACTAATGAAACATTTTCTCAAATATTTCTTAGAATTATTTTGATGCTCAGCGAAGTATAAAATAGTCTATAAAAGCAATACAATGAGACAATTAAATTACTTGAAAGGGCTAAAGGGTTGTTTACCAAAAAATATCTTGTTAAGAGAACACTGCTAGAAAAGAAGCTTAATAAAAAAAAATTAGTTTCTCACATATAAGAATAATACGAGTTGCAATTTTTGTCTTAGTGTTGATTGCATAGAATATTGAAAGTGAAGCTGTTGCTTCAATAATTTTCTTACTGATTCCGCTGTAGCAATAGAAACGGTTATAATTTCAGAAAAGTATAGGCTATAAACTAGCATTTACACATTTATATTTTTGTACAGTGATTATATTTTGGTTATGTATTTTGGCATGTACAATTATATTTTTGTATTTATGTAATATGCTCGTTTTCCTTTTGTGCAACGTTTATACGAAAAATAGTATAATCCTTTTTTTTTTTTATTTTTTATTTATTTATATAATTTTGGGGGTGGGGTGGGAGAGGGGGAGGGAACACAGTTTTCTTTAACTGGAATCCTAATTGGCAATTTTTTCAAATATTCTGTTCATGGCCACGAAAGTTGGTCAATCAAACAACGTTTTCGTGTTAATTTGATACTAGTTAATCGAAAGAGTTCAAATGACACTCTACTCGTGATGAGAGAAAAATGTTATTTTGATAAATTTTGAACACACTTTTTATTGTATTCTTAATATCAGAAAAATTTCAAAATATCAGAAAGAAAAAAAAGTGTATCATATGCCTTATATAAAGTGGGAACGAAATAGAAAAATTAATAGTTGATGCTTAGAAATCACAAGTATTGTGTGCAAAAAAGCAAAAACAAAAAATTATAGTTAAAAATAAGTGGAAAGAGAAAAAAAATAAAGGGGTTTTATATGTAATAAAACATTCAAAATATTCTACATGAAGTGTTAATAACATTAAAACTTTTTTTGTTCAGAAGAAACATATTAGTGAAAATGGTTTTAGAAGAATTATAAAAAATGAAAGTGTGTTTTTATTAAAAATATTACCCTGTATCAGAAAAGGCAATAAATGTAGCAAAGAATTAAATTAAGAAATGGAAATAAACTTTTTTTTTAAGAAATCTATTTGAAATCAATCAGTAGTTGTTTAATTCAATGATACAAAAACGCGAAATTTGACTTTGAAGCAATTTTTTTGCATAATTGCGACATCTCTGTAATGATTCGCTTTCAAGACGTGTCAAAATAAACACACATAAAAAAGAGAGAGAGAGAACATGATGGAAATAAAAAATACTTTTAAAAATGACTTTTTTTTTTATTCATTGTGAAAATTTAGGCTAAATAACAAAGCACATTTTTTTAAAAGTAAAAACTTTTATTAGATCTATGGTGTTAAATCTCTAAGGAATAATTGTTTTTTATTCTAAATTTATAAAAAATCGAAATAAACTTTTTTTTAAAATAAAAAGAAAGAAAGTCCCATGAAAGTGTGCTCATACATATACAGTCGGACCTTTGTATAACGAAGTCTCTAAATCCCGAAAAAAAGTTCTATAAATGGAAAATTCGTTATATAGAGGTTCATCTTTCAATATACTTTATAAACTCCATAAAACAAAATTTTAAATTCATACACACACACACTTTTTTGTAAATTAATATCTATTTATTTTATAAATCTTACCTATCAAAAAAAAAAAAAAAACTGCAAAGGAAAGCAAGAAAAAAGAATGTTGAGGAACACACTGTATTTTCCACACTAAGAAAATAATTTTATGTTAAAATTAATGAATTTTAAAGACATTTTCTATAATTTAAAGCATACAAGTAATTTTAAATATACTTTATTTTATAACTAGAACTCCACTGAGGGTGAAAGAGTACATCTATGATGCTCCTAGTAAACTGCACAATAGGGGTTAAAAGTTGTACTTCTTGGATGAAACTGCCAGAATTCTATTGTTCTCGGCGAGTTAGGCACCTAATAAAACCAGTTCAAGATTAATGACCACCATAAAATGTGTTAATAGAGAATAACTTGAAATGTCGAGAAATACTTTAAAAATAGGGAGGGAAAAAATTGAATTGTAAGAAAAAAAGTTCGTTACATAGAAAATGCACTTCGCTATAAGGAAGTTATTTTATGAGGAAAATCACGAAATGTTCTTGGTTCCAGGAAAAAGTTCGCTGTATAGAAAAATTCGTTATATTGAGGTTCGACTGTGTATTTTCATAAATTCCAAAAATAAATGCAATAACTATTACTATATATTTCTCATTTTCGGAATCACATCTCATCAAACCACTTACGTCTGTCTTCCTAGAACTAAGGAATTACGTAATCTTGAAAATTTAACCAGAATTATATATTTGTTTCATTTTTGTCTTTCATTGACTTATAGCCTTACAAATACGTTTTTCAATTCTGAGAAACTAATACAAATTATTATTGCTATTTAATTATAATAAAAAAAAAGACTTCTATATGACCACAAAAAGTTTGTTTTCCATTTTCGGGTTATTAAAACAAATATAGAACAAATTAATCCACACTGTATCAGTTTACTGTAGAACATTTAATCTAGCATTTATTTCGTTACTTTTGTATGCTTTGTTAATTTTATTTTAAAAGCTTTTATCTAGGTCTTGTGTGCGTGTTTTCCATCCTTTTCACTCTATTATGAACCTATAATATTTATGAATCCGTATTTCAAGGGAAGTTTCAATAAGAATTATGTCGTAAGGTCTTAGCTTAATTAAGGCTCTTAAACGCCCCTCTGCAATGGCATTGACATGTTTATAGAGTTATTACACCGATGTAGCAGTTCTTAAGGTTTTAATGAATGAATGGATTTATGTGTGTTTTCTACTTTGCTCCGTAACTTTCAAAAGCTATGTGGAAATAATAAAATGCTGTTATATTTTTTGTGGGAGGATCTGACATCTTTCGAAAAGTATCATGTCAGTTTTTTCTTCACTTCCTTTTTTTAAGTAAAGTAGTTTTTTCCCAATTCTGTCTCAAATGAGGGCGCGAAGACTTATGCTCTTTGAATTAAATACAGGAAATGTAGAATAGTGTACAATTAAGATTCATTTTAGCATCTATTAACATTACAAATGATGCGTCTTTCCAGACAAAGTGGGAGTTTGAAAATAAATGTGCCATGTTTTATTTTCAGTATTGTACGAAAGTACAACGGAATTTCCTGTGAAAGTATTGTCTTTCACACAGAGAAAGTAAAACAAAAAAAAGTATAACATTCGATTCTTTTTTAAAGAATGCGTTTCCTGAGTTTATCTATTTTTACATTATTTTTTTTTAACTTTTATTTAAGGCCGCTTTACTTTTTACTGAATAAACTTTATCGATTAATTATTAAGTAAATAAATAAATACTATAAAAATCAGTTTATTTCTCAGCCTTCAATATATAATTTCAAATAGAATTTCTTTTTATTAGTTAGTGAACCTGTTTCTTTTGTATGGATATTGCTTATGTACTGTACTATTAATGAAATAAAATAAAATTTATAGCCTTAATACTTCGATGTAATTCTTATTACCGGAAATTATAAATGTCATGAAAGAAAATTTCTGAGAATACTTTAAACTAAAAACTGGTCTTCCTATATATTGTCTTAATATACATTTATATGTACATAAGACTGTAACTCTTTTTTACTTCATGTTCTTTAAATAATATAGTGTACAAGAAAGTCATTTGTTTGAACTCAATTAACAAATTTATGTCTTTTGAAGATTTGCTTAGAAATAAAACTGGGATTTAATTTAAATGTGAAATTTTAGATAAAAAGCAATCAAACTTGCTTACGACTAAATTTCAAACATAAATGCTAAATAGTGTGGCAAATTTCTTGTGTTTAAAAATTTTTACTGTACTGTTAAAGACATGATGTCAGTTATATTCATACATAAATTTAACAAATGTTAACAAATGAATTAAGTAATTAACTTAAGGCATTAATTACCATTTTTAGGCCCATTACCTCTGCCCTAAATGACAAGAATTCCAACGCATGCTTAAAAAAAAGAATTGTAGATGCCATTTTCAACGAAGATTAAACAAAAAAGGACTTGAAGTTGGAATTTTAAAACATAATAAAATAAACTGCCACTTATTTTATTTTGAAACTCGTTATCATTGTTTTAAACAACATAAATAGAATCGCACAAAGCAAATACGTCAATAACAAGTTAAACTACAATAATGCTAAAAAGTTACTTTTTGTTTTGCCACTGAAATTTTGTACTCGAAAAAGGTTTTCTTTTTAAGATACAAATATTTTGGTAATAAAATATTTTTAAATTTTCTCCCTTTTTGTATATCAGTTTTTTTTTATTTATTTATTTATTTTTTTTAAGAAGTTGAATCATTCGAAATGTTTCAGATCTATTTCTTTGCAGTTGAAGCGTGATGGAATGCTTGCTTTATTCCAATTAAAAGAAAGCAACTGAAAAACTTCTCGAGAAAACAGCTAAAAGATGTCTATTCTTTTTATAAAACTCAGAAAATATATTTGTTACTTTTCCAAAACACTTATACGTTCATTATTCAATTTTAATGGATGCATGAATCACTATTTCGGTAAATATAATGAATGAGATGTTTTTCCAGTAATGTAAGATCAAAACATTTTACGTACTGTTACTATACTTATTACTTATATATTAAGGGATTATTATTTTTCCACATAGAAATTAAATCATATCCACAACCATTAGCATAACAACAGATAAACTATGATAAATATAACTATAAGAAAATAAGACATAAAAATAACTATGAGATAATAAAACATAAAAATAAAAGTTATGAGAAGTTTCTTGAATTGTGTTAAATATTAGATAAGTATATATTTCGTCTTAGCTCATTTCGCATAAACAAGATAAGATGGGCTGATTTTGAAATACTATGAAAATAAAAATTAAGATATTTAATAATATGTGTTTGTGTATGTTACAAAACGTTTGTTAACGTTATTTTAGTAACGTTTGTTTATTTACATAAAAATAAACACACTGAATTGTCCATTGTCCATTTACGGTCAGACAGCATCCATCGCATTTAAAAATGTGAATGTTTTTAACACCAGTTATGTTTAGTAACAATACACTCTGAAATATTGAAAAGCATAGGATTGCAATATACTAATACAAGATGGCAGTAACGTTCCATAAAAAATTTATAAATGGGCAGTGCACTATCAGGGCTTTCACTTGCGCTCAAGTAATCCACGTGAAAAGTTTTGTATTGTGATTATGGCCACACGACGAAAATTAATTGACTTTTAAAAAAAGATTAATAGCTGGCATGGGACATTCGGTAATGTTATAAAATTCAACATTTTTCGATCCATAGTGTCAAGAGTACACCGAGACCATAAAATTCTATGTATTACCACCTACAATAGACAATACAGATGCCGACTTTGTCTGCTTAATGACCAAAATCAGGGAAGTCTGTGTAGAGCAGGAGTACTCAACCTTTTTTTCTCCCTGGCCACTTACGTTATGTTAGCTTTTTCACACGGGCCGCATACATATGATGGCTATTTCACAAGGTTCTGCAAAATGAGGATTGATGGAGGGGGGGAGGAAGAGAGAAATGCTTTAAGACCAAGATAATATAGAAAATTTAAAATGGGAAAAATTGATCAAAATATTAAAAATACTATTTTGCTTTACTCAATTATTATTTTTTATTTTTGTCACTGAATTTTTCTAAATTGGAAGCATTTAAGAATCATCCCTCTTCACAATTTCAGCATCAGTAAACGGTTTCATATGATACGATTTCATATGATACAACAATTTTCATAGGGTGCCTTTGTTACCCCATTGTGACATCACCACTGACAAAACACTTTTTTGTTGTAAAGATTATTCAAGAAAACCTATTTATCACCTCTTGAAAGAGATCTTCGAGGAAAAGTGTCATTGAACGAGATTCCTGTTTATTGGAATTTTTTAAATACAAGACTTTCGTGACAAAACAAATCCATACTTGTTTTTCACTACAGAATAGTCAACTTCCCAATTGTTTTGAAACAACTTATTTTCTTGTACGAAACATAGTTAAAAATTAGTTCCACTCATAAAATGGTTGCTACTCCACTGTTGTCTATTATCACTAATCAGGAAAAAAATATCGATTCGCATCCATACGACATCGACAGCAAAAATCAAAATTGATACATTTGATTTCTTAATAAATAATTTCCCACCCAATTTTTATAAATAAATGAATTTTTCAGAGCAATGGGCCATGGCCGGGCCACTTAAAAAGGCACAGTGGGCTGCATGTGGCCCGCGGGCTGCAGGTTGAGTATCGCTGGTGTAGAGTGTTACCAGACAAGCAACATTGCATCAAATAGCAGCAATAGTGCTGCAACATTTGATGTTGATGTAATATGTTAGTTGAAGAGAGACTCGAGTGCATTTACTAACAATACGTCATAAGTAACAGTGACTCTGTTGAGCTCGTGAACATATCGATTAACTCCCAGATAACTGAAAAAACGCTGTCTGGTCACCAAGACCACAATTCCAATTGATAAAAGCTGATGGTAGGCTTTGAATTTGACGCAGACTCTACAAGAGGTTATAGATCCAAGATGTTAACAAGACACTATACAAAGGAGGTAGAGCTTTATAATGTTATATGTTTTTATGCGAGATAGACTAATCCCTCTGGCCTAATAATTTTAATAAATGACTGGAAATTTGGTTATGTTCAGCTACCTGAAGACCATTTGCATAACTGGGAATTAGAATTTATTTTAATAAATCTTATATAATTAAATTAAAGAATCGAGTATATAAAACATCTAGCATTTGGATCTTGGTATCACCTATATGGTGCCGCACTAAAAAGTGATGCCAACTCCTGGGGAATGTACTAGGTGTGCAAAGGTAAAAAATATCAATCCGCAGCCCTATTAGAAAAAAAACTTTGTAATAATTTTAAGAAATAACCCTTTTTAAATCATTATCAAATCAATCGATGATAACATTAAAAAATTATATCTAAAATTTTAAAAAATCTGAAAAAAAAAAATTGTGAGTTAGCGTTATCATTAAAGAAACACACATAAAGTGTTGCTTTTAATTTATTTTTATAATACATCACTCAAATAGCTTGTTAAAATATCATCAGATCACACTTCATTAAACTGTCTACACATTCTGAACAAGTTTTATGTACATTCCTCAAATTAAAGAGATCTTTTGATATAAAAAAAAAGTATAAATTGTGTTTACACTCTATTTATTATGTTACTTTCGCAATCCATTTAGTAGTTTTTACTTTTCCTCTTGCTTGTAAGTGAAAATTTATCACATTCCATCTTAATCTCAAATTACTTCCGGTGTATTTCTTTATTTCATTCTTTAATGATCATTACTCCATTTGTTTTGACCTGAATTTGTTCAAATTAATAGGTCTGTATAATACTTGAAATAGCTCACAATTTTTAAGTGATTTTAAGCATTTGTAAAGTTCTAATTTTCTAGTCGATTTGTCATTTAAAGTGTTCTTTTCTTTTCTTTGCATATTAAGGCGTTTCCAAATTAAACAGTATAAAATGCCTTGCATTGTGTCATTGTCTTACTAAAAAAAATTATTAATGCCTTTACCTATTGATGTAATGCATTACATTCGATTTAAATTTTCTTTCACTTGCTCGAACAATATTATCCAATTTATTCGATAAAATAATAAAACTAGAGAAATTATTTATGGCTTAAATATTTAAGTCCAAACTAGACTAACTACGCATTTGCTGAAAGTACTTTTATTATTATATTTGTTACAGAAAAATATGTTTGCTTAGACTAGAGTTCAAACTTAGTGTTTGTGGCTGATGTAAAATGTATCTGGATACTAAAGATAACTATTGTAGAGACATATAAGAGTTTCTACTTGCATGCATGTCATTAAAGGAGTCGAAAAGATTTAACATTCATATCAGTAACATGTTTTCTAAAACTTAAAGTTAATGATTGGCACATAGTTTGGAGAAATTACGGATAAATTTCTAAAAGGAACATATGTTTAGTTAAAGAAACATTGTTTATATATAGTAAAAGGATCATTACTTATTTAAAGGAACATTACTTAGTTAAAGGAACACTACTTAGTTAAAAGAACATTACTTAGCT
This sequence comes from Trichonephila inaurata madagascariensis, assembly GCA_019973955.1. Taxonomy (NCBI): domain Eukaryota; kingdom Metazoa; phylum Arthropoda; class Arachnida; order Araneae; family Nephilidae; genus Trichonephila; species Trichonephila inaurata. The sequence continues at coordinate 380,069 of BMAV01023244.1, read as the reverse complement.
AAAGGAACATTGCTTAGTTAAGGGAACATTGCTTAGTTAAAGGAACATTTATGGGAGTTTATGTTTAGTACTTAAGATAATCTTGCATGGAGTTTTATTTCAAACGATAAAAAACCCAATAAGTAAATAAAATAGAATAATAAGAAAGATTTTAGTGAAACTTAGTTTGTTAGATTTAAATTCAGATACATAAAACATAATTGATTTTCTGATATTAGTAATTAACTGAATCCAACGAGTTTAGAGTTCGACACTTACTAATTAGTTCTGCTTCAAACTTAAATAATGTAGACAGTCACGCAAGGAATCTTTTCTAATTTCCAATTCATTTATCGTAAGAGGCAACTTACATTTGTCATTTACATTTAAAACATTGTAATTATCAATTATATTTAGCAGCTACATGTTACTACAGTTAAATTAAAAATATATTTAAGACTTAAGTAAGCAATTACCTTATAAGATAAATGATCAATATTATTTATTAGAATATATTTCATATTTTTAATGCATTAAATTCAGTGTAGTATAAAAATATAGTAGAGTATGTGTATGTGTGTGTTATAGTATATTAGTTTTTCTCCTTTTCTAACTTGTTTAGTTTTAAAATATTAAAAATATATTTTTTCTTAGCAAACCGTGTAATCCTAAAATTTATCAATATATTATTTCAGTAATGAGGCCCAGTGGTCGATTGATAGCGTATAGCGCTTCCACACCACAAGTCCGAGTTCTATTCCCGGACTGGGCAAGATCGACTCAGTCTTTCATCCCTACTGCATTGGGTCGATAAATGAGTACCAAGCTTGCTTGGGGACTTAAACACTGGGGGTCTCACTTCAGACTGACCACCTGATCGGGACATCTGCTCATGCACCTCAGCGTCCAATGGTCACGTATACTGGGATGGGCACAGAAGTCCTAGCCCTCATGGGATGTTGCGCCACTGAGTTTGAGTTTGATTTCAGTAATGTCTTCTTGATTTCGTGCATTTATTATATATATCTCAACATAGTAACAACGGTTAGTCTATGAAACGGGACATTACTATAAATGATCAATTTATAAAAACACAATTTTTTTAGGAATTTAAACTTTTTAATAATATTAATTTTGCTGTGAAATATTTTAAAAAATTGTTTTGTTATCTATTAAAAAAAACTATCATATTTCTGAGTTATTTACCCAGTATTTATTTAAATCAGCTTTCTGGTTTGAATTTTTCAGCGTATAGTTTGTCAAAGGTGTTTAGCTGTTGCAATTATCATGTCGAGATTTTCAGCTAAGAGATCTTTGACTGTAATAGATAGGAAAAGGATCAGCTATCCACAACACGGTAAATACTCATTTGTGACATCTAGATGCATGTAGGCAACCATCCATGAACCTTTCAAAAGCTGTTCACGAGCAGCCTTTTTGTTCAAAAGAGTTGCGACTTTTGACCTTCAATTATGTTATTTTTTACTGTTGTTTTAAGCAAGATTGAATACGAAATAATTTTCTTAACAGATTTTTTTTCAACTTTCGTTCCTTTTTTTATGCATTTGAGTGCGGAACATCTAATTCATCTCAATGAATTACAGTTTTAGAAGGCTGTTTCCCCGCTGTTTTCTTATTGAACCGAAAAATGACAATGTTCAATAGGCTTTTTTTTCTTTCTATACTTTTATCACTATTGCCGCCTGTTATTATTGTGTTAAATTCATGAAACACATTCATCCTTCCGAACAACTACTACGTCGTAGAAATGAAACAAAACAATAAGTAAGAGGATTTTTTATATTAAAGATTTACACTTTTAAAAAAAATGTGTTTTTTAATAACGTTTAACATTATAAATGAATTTATAAAATCCGTGTGAATAAGCTTCTTTTTTCCGCTTTTTTTTTCTCAAATAATTGATAAGATAATTTCAAATAGTACAAAAATTAATGAGCTAACTTTATTTTTATTAATTTTAACTAAACCTAATTAATACTAAGAAAATCATTTGATTTAAGGAATTTTTTTTATCAGGGGATGTTCCAAAATATCCTTTAAGATATTAATGTGGAAAAATATAATATTTTTCTAAAATTGAGACTGCTAAACATTTTATGTGAA
>BMAV01023244.1:362575-372966 GCA_019973955.1 Trichonephila inaurata madagascariensis | reverse complement strand
TCACAAAAGGAGAACATTTTGAAAAAAGGTTATTCTAAGTTAATTTTGTGCTAAAATATTGCATTTAAATAATTTTTTTTTGTCAAAATATCCTTAAAACAATTTTATACATGTATTCTAATCTAAGTGACACTAAATATCATGAAAATTATCCATATATGCGCTTTTATAAAATCACGGTTCCGAACGTAGTCGGATACCTTAACATGTTCACGTGATGCTTCACAAATTGATTTATGAGACTCCGTTGAAATGATTTCCGAACATGTTCAACAGTTGCTTCAATTACTCTAGGCCTGCCACTTCTAGGAATACACTGCCTATTTCTTTAAACACATTTTATATCATTGCTCTAATGATTTTGCACCAGGAGGTTTGTTTCCACAATAATGTCGAAATTAACTCTGAACATTAATAGGCGATTTCGTTTTATGAAACCAAAGCATATATTGCGCTTTCTCTCGAATCAACGCCATTTCGGCACAGAATGATGTCTACTTTACAAATATTCCCCTGAATCACTCTTCCCCGAGTTATTCTTCGAGCCATATACTGCTCAAAATACTCCAAAAACTGACCTATCCAATGATACAAAAGAGTTACAGTATTACATTAAATGATTGTTTTGTGATGAATTTCTATAATCAAGGCAAAACTTTTAGTTCACCCTATACAATACAAACGATCAATATTTCTTATTAATGAGATGATAAAAGAAAATATTAATGCAATTAATGGGAAATCAGTACTTTGTGGAAAATAAAATTAAATCATTGTCTTTAGGGGAGAGAAATGAAATGTTCTTTTAAAAATGCATCTTTATTTTTAATTAGTAGAAAGGTTTCATTATTTTAGCTATCTCGACCGAGACAATGCCAGTCTTATTAAGATTAATTTATGATCAAAAGACTGAGTGGGGATCTGTTTATTTTATTCACGCATTCCTCTCCGTTTCTTAATAAAAATGAAAGTGAAAACGAGAGGGAGAATGAAGCATGCGCAGTGAGACTAAAAGAAAACTAAATCGTTGTTTAAAATAACCAAGATGATAACTTCAACACAAATAAGGCAATTATGGAAGATGTTCTTACTAATCCGTTATAAGATGTAACTGAGCACAATTATGTTACTGTTGGTTGCTCATGCAAGGAAAGTTTAGTTACATGTGTTGAATTGGTTATATCTCCAAGGACAAGAAAGTGAATGCTTTGTTGACGTAAGAGGAGAAGACAAAAAATGACAAAGTAAACTGAATAAATGAGTTTTTTACACGAAATATCTGTCACGATTTTTATCCCGTGGTGAATTTCTGTTGAATATTTGTGACATTCGTAACACTCGAGATAGTTTTGAAGGTTAGACTGTACAATTATGAGGAGCTCTGGAAACATACTTTTTTTTTCTTTAATAAGGGCTCTGAAAGTATGTGTGATATATCTAAACTTTTTTTTTCTGTTTTTCACACTGACAAGATATTTGATACGTCCACTCATGGGAAACTTTTAAAAAAAGCATTATAATATGGAAAAAGTATCTTATGGAAATAACATTTTTTTGTTATGAATATACAGCAGACAAGGTCAGAAGAAAATAATGAAGAAATTTTAGCCTTTAGGCCTTAGGCTCCAGTGATTTTCAGCACAAAAATCAATTAATCATCAGCATTAAATAAAAATAAAATACAGGAGACCCAATGTTTTACATTACTTGTTGCTTACAAGAAAAAACTCAGTATTTGAATTATAAATGCATAAAAATTATTTGCAGTTTTATTCACAAGTATTTTTAATGTATTAAATTAATACTCAATGCATTACTTAAATATTATAAAATTCTTTATGCTTGAGAATGAAGTGAAATATGATTTTTAATGGAAGTTTTTAAAGAGAGATCTCTATCTTTTTTTCTCCCTTATAATATTTTTCTTAAGAATAATCATTTTTGAAACATTAACTATATATGAATTTTAATTTGTTCTGAATTTTATGTTTTGAAACAAAGTTTTGCTCTTTCAAAAAATTTAAGTAAATACACTTACACTTGCGTTAACTTTCTTGCATATAAATAGTAAAATTTTATAATTATTTAACTCTATCATTCAGTTATTAACAGAAGATATTTTAAGTAATACTAAAAAACGCTTAATTTTAACCGTAAGAAGATTTTCTACTAAGTCTTTCTTCCAATATCCAATCAAAGTTTCGTATGATTAAGTTAAAAGGAAACAATTTTAGATCATAAATATTATAACTCCGTAAGTAACTTCTGAAGTAATCCACAAATGGGTCAATGTCCTAAGACAGTTTCCTTAGAAAAGAATAACAAAATAACTTATGCACTTTGTGAAAAATAGTCTTCCGCTTTTTCCATTAGCAGTTTATCTTAATAGATCTTAAACAGAGGCTTTTAAATACGGCTTTTTCTGTATTAATCTACTAGACGTATTGTTTTGAAACGTATCTCAGCTGCTTTGACAGAAAAATGAACACAGACGTCAAAATGCTCTGGTTATATTTGAAAATGTGATAATGCGCCACAACTTTTATATATATATATATATATATATTGTTAGCACAAGTCTATTTAGAAGTATATTAATTAAATTGCTTTACAGTATTAATTTACCATACCGTAGAATAAATGTGTTACGGAAAAAATTAAATATTTTGAAACTTCTTTTCAAGTATGTATTTTCCCATTTCTGGAAATAAAACAAAAGTGAATTAGGTAAAAAGTCTCATTCTAAAAAAAAAAACTTTATGAAAATTCTTCAAATTATTTCAGGAAATACAGTTTATCTAAATATTAATAATTAAGTTTGATTTGTTTTCCATAACACACGTTGAAGGTTTACAATGTATGAACCATTAACATTTATTTGTCAAAAATTTAAGTTATTAAACAATTTTGAAACTGGACAGAGTATCTTAAGCTTTATAACTGTTTAAAAATCAACAAAATAAATAATTGGGAACGTCTTGTTAAAATTCCCCCGTAATAATTATTAAAAAAAAAAATTTTTTTTTTCAAACTAAAGTTAAAAAATTTGTTGGAAATTATTAAGTGTTAAATCACACACAGATTAAAAAAACACACACACAAACGGGTTTTAAATATTCAATAATGTTTCATAAACATTGAATAGTAAAAAGGGAAAGACAAAATATCATCTATTCTTTGAAAAACAGCCATAAATGTGTTTTGTTTTTTTATAACAGAAGAGTTTATTTAAGCTGATTTCGTAAAACTGAGCCACAGTAAGATGCGAATCATAATTAAACATAAAATTAATCCCTAAAGAATCTGATAATATACGTTCTATAAGAAAAGGATCCTCGAATACTTAAGATTGTGAATCGCTTGTTAGCAGTGGCGCACACAAGGGGGGGGGGGGGCAGACGGGGGGGCCCCCCCCCCCCCCCCCCAAAGCCGTTGTTTTTTCTTCAATTGATTATAATTCTAAGTATATAGTACGTAAAATTTAATTAACTATTTGTTATTAATGATTAATTTTATTAATTAATGCAAATTTTATTTATTCAATAATTAGTTTTTTTACTGTTTTTTATTCATCAACAAAATCAAAAGGAGATTGATACAAGAATGGTAGACTTTCGACCCTGGAGCCCCCTTGAAAAATTCCTGTGTGCGCTACTGCTTGTTAGTATCAATTAAATCCCATACTCGATGAGTCAGAGATTCTGTGATGGAGTCCCAAAACCAGTGGCGTAACGTAAACCCCCACAACTCCTGAATTGTGGAGGCCCCTAAGATTCAAGGGGGCCCAAAACCTATGTTATGTTATGGTTTTGCAATCCTTTGTAATAACCGGCTTGGGGCACAAAATCTAACTTTTCCGGGGGGAGGGGCTAACATTCTTCTTTACGCCACTGCCCTAAACATTACAGTGACACGTATACTTATGGAACACTTAAATGCTATTGAGATCAAAGTGCTTTGAGTTTTTTTTATAGCTGTATATGTGTTTAAAATCACTTAAACATTATATCTTTAATTCTAAAGGTTGGTTTGGTTTTGAACAAATTTCAAGAAACAAATAATTGTCAGTTTCACTGTACTAGAGTGATGTTCAGTGATTTATCAAAGCATTTCTCTCTTGAGCACTATTGTTTATTCTAAAAATGCTTAATTTCTAAATATTGTAAGAGATATTTTTCTAATGTAATATGCTCTCTGATATTGTATATTTTTAAATCACATTTTTGCATTGAGTTGATTTTACGTTTTTATGCTTTAATTTCTGTCATCAACGGAATAACAAGCATAAACTCATAAAAAGCCTAATATTTGGTGCAGTATGTCATTATGTGTCGCATTGCAAAGGGGGTAAAGTGATTGCTTGTATGAAACGAATTTCAGATGTTTTTAGTGAAAAATTATTTCCCATCTGTTAACTATTAATTTAATGCTAAAAATGCTTAAATCAATTCCCTATGTCTAGCATACAACGGTAAAAAATGCTAAGCTATCATTTTAAAAAAATAAAGAGAACTTCAAAGGAAAGTTCTCGTCACCATCGTTGTGGTTTTCAGCATAATTTGTGGTTTCGTATCCCACAATGCTATTTCATATCTGGAGAAAACAAGTTCCTAAAAAATCCAATTAAGTTTGAAAAAAGTACAGGAATATTAGTAAAAAGAGATAAATTTGCATGATCAGACACCTATGTCAAAGAGAGAAAGATATTTTTCTTTTTTCAAAAAAATCTCCCTCATTGTTATGTTAATAGAGTATACCTGAAATAACGTCATACAAAGAACTTCCCACCAACTACGATTTTAAATAAGTTTCAATAATTAATATTGCTATAGAGCTACACAGTTAATTATTTCTGACAGATTTTATAATTTTGATCCTTCTTCAGATTGAGCAGTTGACATCAGATATGGTGCTTCACGCTCTAGATTTCTACATTACTTTGGGGAACTCATAATGTCTCTTGACAGTTTTGACGAAATCAAAATACAATTGACAAAAGGTTACAAAATAAGTAACATTAATATTTACATTGAAGTTAATTGGGTTTTTACTTAAGTAAAGCTCAAAGAATACTTGATGGTATTTTTGTCCCGCAAGATTTAATTTAAATCTGATTTATTTTGAAAGATGGAACATCAGAAGTAAAAAAAACAAAACCGTACAAGTATCAAGTGATGAAACCTCAATTGAGAAAAGTTAACTTTTAACAGATTGTATGAATTTTTGATTAATAACAATCATTCATATGTACTATATTAGAGATTATTGACAAATCAGATTTCGTAAGATAATTTTAATACAGATCACTTGAATTTAAAAAATATTTACGTATGTCTCCCGAACTCTTAGAAAACTTTATTACTGTAAACTTATAAAATTTAGTTAATTGATTCTTTATTGACGCCTCATCAAAAGGAAAGACAAGGTCTATCGGTAATGCATAACAGTTAAGTTACGAAAGACGGCATATGAGTTAGCACCTCACACTCCAAACTTTCACACTACGCTAGCGTGAGTACTTTGAACCTCTAAAGATTTAACATGCATAAGACCCTCTGCGCGATGGATTCTTACGGTACCAGGAATCGAACCCGCGACTCAACAGAAACAAAGCCGGCTACATATTCACGACCATGACCACACAGTAATCACTGCAACAAATAAGAAATGTCAACAGTCACTGTTCCAAGTTCTGTACAAAATAAGAAAATTTACTGCAAAATCAGTTTTTTTTTTTCATATAAAAAAATATTATAGTGTGCAAAAATAATTATAAAATGAATTTTTTTTAAAATAATAAATAAAAAATATTTTCCGTATTTATATAGCAATAAAAATTAAATAAATAACACATTGAATTTGAATAAATTTATTTATGTTTGCTAATATATGATCTGGAAAGTTTCTTAACATTCAAACAATTTATTTATGCATTTTTTAAATTCCTTTCATTTTATTTCTAAAGTTCGAATTGCTGTCTTAAGTTGCATATCGCGCTTCCGGTTCTCACGAAAAAATAATCCTTTATTGAATGTTCTCTCTCTTTTTGAAAAAAATCTATTACATTTCTATTCTTTACTGTTCTTTCTTAATTTTCTCATACTCAAAAATAATAGATTAAAAAATAACGCATGGTAGATTTATTGTAGATTTATTTATATTTGTCCAGTTGTTTTCTTCCAATCAGGTTCATTTGTCAGTGAGTGAGTGTATGAATATTAACGTCGCAATGTTCATTTACACGAGGGCTTCCAGGTCGTTTGTCACCATTTTGACAAAATCCAAACACTCTGTTCGATCTGACTCATCAAGCGATACGTTACCTCTTTTCATGATCTCTCTATGAGAATTTTTGAAAAGATCACAAGCAATAACAATTCATCACAACAATCAGTCAGTTTTTAGAAAAGTTCCGTACTGTGTATATCAGGGATCGGCAACCATTTAGCTGTGGCGTGCGTCATTGAAGTTATTTATTAACAAAAAAGAAACAACATAAAATATCATTCTTTCAACACAAACAAAAAATATAACTACATATATTTATTATTTTTATTATTATTTACCTATATATATTACTATTTACATACATAATATATTAAAAAAAGAAATGCAGCATAACATATAAATATTCCTCTTCAATAGTGTTAAATAAAACAAAAACATGAATGTTTCAATGTGAATCTTGTCTCTGCAGCGTTCTACTTCCTATCGCATCATCAGGGGTATAATGTGTAACTTTCAGTTTGACACGATTCTAAGCGTTCAGTTGTTAAACATCTTCGTTGTGGACTCAAAATACTTTTCATATGAGAAAAGATTTGTTCACATGCATATATAGAACTAAAAGGGGAGAGCAGAATACATGCAATTTTCTCTCTTCAAACAATTAAATCTCTCTAGCAATGACATTCATAAATATACAAAATATCTGTAGATTTATGTTTAGAGTTATCTTACAGATTTTTTCGTGATTCCGTAAATGTCCGTAATTTTGAAGATATTTGTCAAATATCAACTTCCATCCAGACAAAAATTGACACATTTGTTGAGTAGTGCAGCGTGCCACAAAAAATTGTGCCACGTGCATAGGTCCTGGTGTATATATGCATAACATTTTAAATTAAAGTAAACCAAACACAAAAAAATAAAAATAAAATCCTCCCCCCCCCCTATTCTTACTTACGTCTAACCCAACCCGAGAAAGGGTTTTCTATTCTTTTAGACTATTTGCAATCAATTCATATAGCAATAGAAGCATTACATCGATTAAAAACGCGTTCTAAATATAATTTTAATTTTCTTTCGATATAATTTCAAAATTACTTTTACTAAATTCGAAAAAAATTTTTTAAATTGATAGATTTGTGTATAAGGGTCGAAGTGTACTCTTTTATGAATAGAAGAAAGATTATATCATTAGACTGGAACTATAATATACAATGCTAAATCAAAGTGTCCGCATTCATCTGGAAAAGAATTAGATGAGGCGAAAAGAATAGAGAAACTCGGGATGACCCATATTTCCTGGCAAATTATGACTACGTCCAGGCTAAAGCATCACATGAGTTCACTTTTTCTTTATCAAAAAAGGTCAAAAGACGCTTTAAAAGGATGTCAATCATTCTACAATAAGATATTTTTGAGACTAGCTTTTTCTAAAATTTATTTTTCCGCTTTTGCTTATACCTCTATATATGATTTCCTCGTATTTCTCTCTCTCTGTTTCTTTTTTACATTATCTTAGTAACTAAAAAAAGGAATAAAAATTAATTTGATATTTCACTGAATCTTCCTGATCGTTGTTCTTCTTTGGAGAAGATATGAAGAACAAATCAATTATTGGGTTATTTTTGTTCAAAGCTATTACAGAATGAAAAAGAAAATACGAGAAAATCTTTATATGAATATGGGATATAAAATTACATATCTTGTTCTCCTATGTACTTCTGGGTCTCTTTTTCATTGTATTAAGAATAAAAACAAATCTTAGAAGTTTTTCTGAAAGACAGAGCTAAGCACGCCTCAGAAAGTAAAATTCAGTTTCTTTCTCTAAATGTGAAACTACCCTTCGAAAAAATTTGTATTATTTTCAATACTATGTTTTGATTCAAATTTACATTTTGAATTACTATTCTAACATCATGATCTAATCTAATTAAATTAAATACGATCATATTTGTGAAACAATAACCTCAAGGGAATGTTTAATAAATCAAGTGCAAGCCCATTTTAAGTTACCATGTTTCGTTAACCACACGCCCTTTTTGAGTTACCATAACCGGCTCAGAAAATCCATCTTTAACTAGAACAACTGAGTGTCCTGATTGATTAACTATTAGAACTACTGATGTCAGGTCAAACTAAAAATGTATAGAATTTAATGTAGAAAAGTAATAGAGCAATCTTAAGTCTGTGCTGAAGACCTCGTATTATCCTATCCATTTCAGCTTTGATGAATGCACACAGACCACTCATGAATTCGCTAAGTATTTCACTCACTATCTCTCCAAGTATCACAAAAACTACATGCATTAAAAAGATATATGAATAACTGTGAGAAACATTGGCTTATTTTTGCTGAATTGAGCCATGATGGTTTAGTGATCAAGGTTGCTGGCTTTGCGACCTGACAAATTAAGTCGTGGGTTCAAATTCTAAATATATCAAATAACATCATGCGAGTGGGTGGATGAGTATCGTGGTTTTTTTATGGCGTAAGAGTTAAATTATGCAAACCATCATAGGAGATAATTTAGGCTACTACACATAAAATTCAGTCGAAATCCAATGTCCTTCATGGTCCATAGTTGGTAAAAGCTAGGAGAGCGAGTCTTGCTAGGAGTCTCCTGTTTTATTTCAAAGTGGTGAAACCCATTGGCCCTAGCTTTCGTGTTGTTCTACAATGACATTTAAAAAAAAATCCGTCTCAACTGATTTCTATGATGAATAGATATTCTTTATACGAACATCCACTTTTATATGTTATCATTCACAAGACGAGTTCTGGGGGTAGTTTTATGGACGTGGCGTGAAACACAAATCGGTGATATAATATTTTGAGATACGCGGGAATTTAATTGTAAGTAGGGGCACATTAATTATACTTTTAGGATAGAGTGGAGTAAGCACCTCTCTTATATGCGCCGCATAGTTTAAATCTAGCATTTTGATGGAGTATACTCCTCTATAAAATTGCAGGTTGAAATAGTTATCTGAAATGAAACTCAAACTCGGTTATTTGAAACTCGCAAATGAAAACCAGCCTTTGTTTTATTGTAAAGGAATGTTATTCGTGTTCAAGAAATTGACTTTGTTTATTCTTAAACATAAATCATATCTTATTGCCCGTAAGTTACACCTTATTGTTAGGTTAGTTTAATAATAATAAAAAAGATGACGAACCACTCGGGAATTTAGATATTTGTTCTAAAACATTACTTGAAATTTTCATATGGGAAAAAAAAGTGTGTATGTGTGTGTTTTTCGTGTAAGACATGTTGATATTCACAAACTTGATTTGTTGTGTTTGTTTGCAGGAAGAATAAAGAAATTGCTGAAGAGCTCGCATCCAGCAACCCAGGGGGCTCCGATCGTGTCTTTGATATGCCCGATGGGGAGGAGGCTTGGCGAACAATTTATGACCATCCTCTAACCGCTGCGACGTCTGCCATGTTGAACATTGGAGGATCAGCGTCCGAAGAGCAGAACTCAACCATGAGTTTGCTTTGCGAATATTATAAATTGCCAATAGATAAGATAACGGATAAGTATGGGACGCTCCCCGATTTCTGGACGTAAGTTTATCTTCACTCACTATTCTAATATTGTGATTTGTTTATGTAAACAACAAAAAAATGTACTATAACTTGGGAAATTTAGGTAAAGCAATCATTCCGGGATGGGGAAGTTTTAGATAACATGATCTTATCAGATGGATGGCTGAACTTCGATATAAAATCTCACAGATATGACTTTTATATTAATTATAGGATTTCTTTGATTTTCATATGTTTTACTGCATTTTGGTTTTCACTCAGGGAGACATAAAGTTGCAGTTAGAACTATCAACCTTTTATGGGTGTTCTGAATTTAATATTGAGATTAGAACGAGTCTGTTACGGAAAAAGTACGCTTTCTAAGAAATTTTACAGAAAGTTTGTTTTTAGTTTAATAACGTTGGAAAAGAGAGAAAATTCGGGAAAACTTCAATTTAATCTAAGTCCAACAGGGAAAAGTATATTCTTGAAACGCAAGCTAATGTTTTAAATTAAATAGCTGATTTGAAATTTTAAAGACAAATGCACATCTGTCAGAATTCGATTCAATACTGACGACATCAATTATTTGATATTATTTTAATAGCTCTCCTATTCTTTGACAAAAAAAAA
>BMAV01023244.1:329151-348050 GCA_019973955.1 Trichonephila inaurata madagascariensis | reverse complement strand
TATATATATATATATATATATATATATATATATATATATATATATGTTATTGTATAGTTAAAGCCATATTTAAATTGTTCCTCGTTCGCTTAAAACATTTTTAATACGCAAGCAAATAAACGAATCGGAAAAAGATTTCTTGATATTCTTTGTAAAATTCTTTAAAATCACCTCCGTTGAATTTTAATAAACTGAGTATGTGGTGAATTTGAATAGATTATCATATTTACAGAGCTTAAATTGGGCAATTGTCATTTAACAAAACATTTTCCTCCGTTGTTTCGATCAATCTTAAATGGGCATTGAATGAAATAACATAATAAACAATTTTGTAAATGAAATTGAATCACTAAAGTTATTTTACGAGGAAAATTAGAGATAACCGTTTAAATAATACTTCTTTTCAATGAAGAAATACGAATTCAATTGAACGCATTTATTTCCAACCAAAAAGGGAAAAAAAATTAAATTAAAGATATTATTTATATATATATATATATATATATATATATATACATATACAGTAGCATATAGGGTTTGGGGACCGTCCAAACATTTATGTAACATGTTAAATACAAAACAGGGAATCCCCCAAAAAAGATCAGGAAAGAGTTTTTCATAGATTCACTTATTAGAATTTTTTACTTTTGAAGGGTTTACTTGACTTCAGACATATACTTATTAGACACACACAGACTCTTAGACGTATTACTAACTTTTTATACTTAGTAATTTACATGAAATAATAATTATCAGATCAGTAAATTTAGATCACAGCCCAATTATTATATTCCATGACATTTCCCAGATTTAATTGACGACGTACATTAAAGACAAACTGTATTTTATGAACTGTTATTAAAAATATTTCCTTATGTATATCTAAGATTTTTATTTTATATATTTATTGCATTTAATAGCTATCAAATTTTTTTTCCCTTGCTACTAAAAATCGGTTAACGCTCATATAAGTTTTTTTTTATTTTTTTAACTTCTAATTATTGAAAGAAGTTGCTGTAAATCGTTTCCCATTTTTTTTAAGGAAAAGTAATTTTAATTATATTTAATTTCGTTTACGATATTGCTTCTTATTTTCGAAAAAAATATATTCATAAGTTCGTGATTAATTTTAGATAATAAAACGAGATTTTTAAATTTACACTCAATGAATAAAACGAATAAGCAATAAATATGTATACTTCCAGGAATATGAATGTATCATTATTTTAATCTCTTTCAAGGAATATTAATTTGTAATTGATCATTACTACTTCCTACGCTAAAAATAATTAGCATAGTTTTTCATCTTGAATAATTTGCATTCATCAAGCAGTCTACCCTTACAAAACAACAGGAGTGGCGCAGTCTTTTCAATTGGGTGCTATTGAAATTCAGCAACTGCTATCTTCCAGTAATCAGCTTGCGTTTACGCGCAATTCAGTGAACAAACATGTGTCCTGAAACAAAACATCCTTGACGAGATGGGAACCAGGTTTGACTCGGCATTTCTGGGGTCAGGCATCTCTTGACGAAGGTGAAATAACAGACTTTTCCTAATTATTCACCTGTCTTTGGCAATATTGACAAGCGATAATTATAACTGCAGAGAAGGTTCACTATCTTCCTGTAATTACCACAGAACCCTGTTAGAGCACAGAGTTTTGAAAGGAAAGTATGTATCATGGATTGCATACGCGAATTCTTAATTATACATACTTTTTAGTTGTATGTAAATTTGCGCTTCTTGAAATATAGCTCAAGTGACAAATACGACGCATTGAGGTTTAGGCGGAAATTTTACGTTCAGGCGCAAGTGATTTTGACGCCTAGGGTGTATTCTTTTTACTATCAGATCATTACTATGATACTGTGGTTTTGAAAAGAAAAATATTTGGCATATTTTTTAAAGTCATTTTACTTTTTTAATTAAAATGTGTGCATAATATACGGTAAAGAAGCTTGACATATGGGGAAGGTAAAACTATTTAGCACATTCAGTGCAATACAATTAACAAGAGTGAATTTCAACCTAAAAACTTATTTAGAGTGATATTAATAAATAGTAGTTGTATGGCATAGTAATTATATAAATTGTAATAATTTAAATTTAATCTATATTAAATTGAAGTAAATGCGTGAATTATATATTTTTCTTAAATGACAACGGCTATTTCTGATAACTAAATTATTAGTTTTAGTTTGGCCAGTGGCTATTTCAACAAAAGCAAAACTACATATTTTCTTAGAATCAAATAAAAAAGAAGAAGAATGTATATCCTGATCTAAATTATGTTCACTTTCTTAATATTAATGCTTAAATTATAAGGTAATGTAGGGATCTATTAAATATAATACAATAAATTAACTTAAATGCAGTTTATTTGTAATTCAACTAAATATAAAATTTGAGGTTTTTCTTTTATATTTTTTAAATGCAAAATAGGTTTTTATGATGCTATAATAAGGAAAATATCCATTCTTTGAGTTTATAAAGAAGTTTTAATTTCCAAGTGCTAGATAATCTTCCACGTTTTTTCATGATTTAAAAGATAAAAATAGCAAATTTATTGGACGTTATAATCGGATTTCAACAATTATGCTTTCACAATTTTGATTCAGAAATCTAGTATTATTTTCTTAGATATTTTTCTAAAAAGAATCATGTTAAGTTCCTGTTTCATGAATTAAACGTTTTCATGGCAGCCTTTTTTTAATGAGGTAATATCTAATTCTTATGAGAAGATTGTTTCTTGGATTGAAAATCCACACCAAGAATGAGACAGTGTGTATGAGCTAATTTGAATGGGCGAACTTAACTATAGTCTTTATTGTCACGATTTTAATAACCGATACAATTATTTCTTAGTTTTATTTAAACGATATTAAAGTAATGTTTTTCACGAACCTCATAAGGCACACGATTGTCTTGAGGCTAACGTATGCATGGCTAAGTAAAATGGCAATTATTCATAGATGTTCATCTTGTACGTCCTCAATTTGGATAAAATTACAAGCCTGGGTAATTATTAAGTGACCCTCTAGTTTTTCCCTGATTCTCATAAGGTAGATTTTATCCGAATGAATTTCTTCTGAAAGGAATTTTTTTTTCTCTCTCTGTTCTATCTTGCCGAATTATATTCTCCCATTGTTCCAGATACGGCATCATGTTTCTTTTCCTTATCATATACCATTGTTGGAGTGGCTATTTTGGGCTTAGAAAAGCTAAAAGGAATTCTCCACTTAAAATCTGATTAGAATTAAGGTGCTTTCTGTCGGGGAAGAACAAAGCAGGCATTTACTCATGGGATTCCTTACAATGCTAACTTTTTAAGAAACAAATGGAATGCCGACGGTCATTGGCATTTCATACCGCGCACTCTATTTTTTTCCTGTAATTTTTCTTTCGAGTAAAAACTAAAAATTTGAAAACTATTTTAAAGCAAAATATTGATGAATTGGGAGTCTTTAGATTTTTATAAGATAATGTTTAAAATGTTGAAAGGAAACTGACGCTTTCTTTTCTAATAATACTTTATGAGCCGTCAAAATTTATTTAATCTGTTGACTGCGGTAAGCTATGTAGAGACAAATAAAATAACCCAAATGGTTAGAAAAAAGAAAATTTGATTATTTTCACTGTAAAGTTTATGCGAAAAATTTCAATCACGAGAAAAAATGCACACTTCAAGAATTTGAATTATCCATATCCATTCATTATAAAGTTTAATTAAAACAATCGTTCATTTAATTTACATTCTAATAGCCTGTTGATTGTATTATTTTTTATGTTAAAATCCTCATTTTGAATTTTCAATTTACTCAAATGGAGTATTGAAATATATAGGCCAAGCATTCATAAACATCAAATATAAGTTGCGAAATATTTTTGATTTCAGATTTTCTCTTTCTACTAAATTCTTCATAAAGTTAACGAACTATTGTTTAGAGCATTTAACCATGAATTAAATTTTCTGATTCTTTATTTAGGCCAATTTCCCTACAATTAATTTAGATATTCGGCGACGTTATGAGTTCTGATAAATAAATTTAAACACACTCGCTTTTTCTATTACATTTTATCGATCACTTTCGAAAAGAAATTGAAGACGAAACCGTTGACTCGTCTTACTGAAAAAATAGCATTGCAAATTTTCTTTTAAGGTATCCGACTACGTTCGGAAACGTGATTTTGCAAAAGCATACAAACGAATATTTTTTTTATATTTAATGTCACTTAGATTAGAATTTACTTATAAAATTGTTTTATGAATATTATTACAATAAAAAATTATTTAAATGCAATATTTTGGCAAGAATGAACTTAGAATTGCCTTTTTTCAAAGCATTTTCCTTTTATGAAAAATGCTTCTATTATAATAATATTTTGCCTGTATATAGCTAAGACTTCTCCATAAGGCCTGAACTAGGACTTATGAAAAATTCACATTATTTTCAGAGTTACTACCAATTAAAATAATTATCAGTGTTTTTCTATTAAAATTTCTCCTATCTGATGTATCAAAATATAGATAAATCCACTTCTAAGTTGTATATTTCAAAAATTCTAGTTCAGGCTCTGTACAGAGATCTCAGCTTATATGTAGGCAAAATATTATTATAAAAACTTTTTTCATAAAAGGAGAATGTTTTGAAAATAGGTAATTCTATATGTTCATTTTTTGCCAAATTATTGCAATTAAATCATTTTTAATTGTAATAATATTCTTAAAACAATTTCATACATATATTCTCATCCGAGTGACCCTAAATATTAAAAAAAAAATATTCGTTTGCATGCATTTGAAAAATCACGGTTCCGAACGCAGTCGGATACCTTAAGGTATCCGACTACGTTCGGAACCGCGATTTTGCAAAAGCGCATAAATGGATCATTTTAATGATATTTAGTGTCAATTAGATTAGAATACATGTATACAATTGTTTTAAGGACATTTTGACAAAAAAATTTATTTAAATACAATATTTTGGAGAAAAATTAACTTAGAATAATTTCTTTTCAAAATGTTCTCCTTTTGTGAAAAATGCTTCTATTATAATAATATTTTGCCTGTATATATATTAGACCTCTCTACAGAGGCTCAACTAGAATTTTTGAAATGTATACCTTAGAAGTGGGTTTATCCCTATTTTACGACAACAGAGGGGAGCAATTTTAAGAAAAAAATGCCGATAATTATTTCAATGGGTTGTAACTCTGAAAATAATGTGAATTTTTCAAAAATCATAGTGGAGCCTCTGTAAAGAGGTCTGAGCTATATACAGTCAAAATATTATTATAATAGAAGCATTTTTAACAAAAGGAGAACATTTTGAAAAAAGATTATTCTAAGTTAATTTTTTGCCGGAATATTGTACTTAAATAATTTTTTTTGTCAAAATGTCATTAAACAATTTTATACATGTAGTCTAATCTAAGTGACACTAAATATCATGAAAATTATCCATTTATGCGCTTTTTTAAAATCACGGTTCCCAACGTAGTCTGATACCTTAAGATGAATAACGAAATGAATGCCGATATTGCATCAAAGATTAAATAAATTAGCAAAGTATATAGGTGTAAATTTTCTTCAATGCAATTGAGAGAAAATATTAGCAATAAACAAGCAATAGGACGTACTTACCTGGCTATTCATGAGTTTTTTGCCTAGTACTGCCCATCAATTTATTTCATCACGGTAACTTTCTATCTTTCTCATAAGTTGAGCGTGATTCAAAATTTCTCGAAATAAAATTATATAATTATCTGTTGAACCTCTGCCCATTCTAAGAAAACCTAAAGCAATTCTGACGATGAACGCATAGTCTAAATTAAAGGGACAGAACACCTGCTGTTATATCTATGAAATTCGTCATTGATCTTGAACGTCTATTATTATCTGTCACCAGGAGAGTAGTTCCTATCTGCTTTTTTTACTCAGTTTATGATAACGCTACAGCATAGCGAAAATTCAAAAGCGCTTTTTTTCTTTGTGTGTGTGTATAATATAAAGATAAGTCGGATCCTCTTTTCGATCTAGAGTTAATTTATCTTTGAAACCTTTCGTTAAATTCGCTTTAGGCATATAAAAAAATTCGCCGTTTATATTGCTTATTGTAAGCGAAACATTGCTACAAGTTAAAGGATTTGCCTGGAACTAATCTACATGACTCGTATTATGATTGGATTGTAAGATAATCATATGTGTGTGTGTGTAATCAAACAAATTTTCTCAAGCATAGACAATTTTCCACGTAACACTTTAGATGATTATACAGAGTGAAGACAAGTAATCTTTAGAGGTCTTAGGGATTGGTAATAGTTGTTGAATTTCTATAATATAAACATGAACGCACTGCCTGAGTGTAATTTCCTACAAAGACTGTATTACTAAATATTTGGTTATTCAATCACACTAAATATTATAAGAAACATTTCATAGTAAATTCTAGGGATCAATTTGAATAACAGAAAAACTGTGGTGAAGTATTTTATATTCACATAAATTAGAAACTAGATATGGATTTAAATTTTGGGGTTCAAAAGGTTTACTATCCAATCTGTATGACCTGTTTCAAGAGCCTATCTTATAATAATAATGTGACATTTATTTGATAAGATATTTAATCAATCACGTTATATATATGAGATCAGTTCAAGCAGACAGCAGAACGGAGTCATTTTAGAAATATTTTATTCACATTATTCTATACCAATTATGTAAATATTTCTTGATATAATGATCTCTATTTTTTATTTCAATCATAAAAAAAACATTCAAAAGTTTAAGCTGGTCTAATTCAGAAGTTAAACTATGTTTGCAACATTGAAAATTTAAATATGAGGAATATTTCTTAAAATGTATTTTACTTTCTTGCAAGAGACGACGGTGGACAAAAACAAAATTAATAATATTACTAACTCAGACAGCCCCTTTTTATGTAAGTTATAAACTAAATAGTTAAAATGATATATCTAGAAATCACACATAACATGCTACAGTTTTTAGTCAATTAAATTTCTTACTAAATTAGTGAGTATAGATCAGAGAGTGTCGAATTTTAGCGTACGCTCGTGCTGCTGCAGAACTTATAAATAACCGAATCAAAAACGATTACGGGCACATATACGACGAATAAAGTAACAAAAGATTTCATATATGATTGTAGATCTTCACGTGACTATTTCAGATTCTAATGTTGTTCAAATACATAAGACATATATCGGATAAATTGAATTTAATAAAAGAATTCCACTTGAAAAATATTAGGAATACGAAATAGTTTTTATTATCAATATACAATAATACCCCGAGCTTACGCGATAGGTGGGACAGAGACAATCGCGTAAGTCAGGGTATAATTTCGAATATAAATACGTATAAATTATTTTTAGTTAGAGCCAGAGATGAAAGAAAATAATTTAGACGAAAAAAAGGTTTAGTAAAATCTTAAATATAACAAAAGTACAAAATCGCAAACTGAAGTTATTTTGATGTGGAAGGTTTCATAAAGTCTATCAAAGTAGTCTGCCGACTCAAAAAAAACTTTTCTCCCACAAAAGTTCTCGGAGTATGCTAATAGTTCTTTTAAAAGTACTCTCTTCGCTGGAGTCGATGTTTTCTAAGATTTGTAAAAACGCTTTTTCAATTAAACCTAGACTTTCAGTTAAATTCCAAACCATCATTCGATCATTTGATTGAATTGGGTCTAAAGACTTGCTCATGCATTTCTATGAGCTCATCAATTATCAGGTCCTGATTGCGGAAAACCAGCAATTCTTGAATATCACTATCCACTGCTAAATTTACTTTTCTGTCAAGATCGACAACTTTTTCAATCACATTATCAATGTCCTGATGCTCTGGCATTGATTCCCCTTGTGAGTTTGTGACCGAAAAAAAAGGACACAGCTTTTTCCAGAGGTCATTTAAAGTTTTTGTGGAATTTCCTTCCAATGATCGTGATCAATGATCCTCATTTATCCAATCAATGATCCTCATTGTATCTAAGAAATTGAATTGTTTCTAAAAGACTTTCGTTTGGAAAAAAAAAGTTTCAAATAAGCCAAAAACGCGTTGTGTAGCGCTCAAACCATAGACAAATTGACGAGATCTGAAAATCGCATAACTCCGGATTCGCGTAAGTCGGGGGAGCTTAAGTCGACGTATTATTGTACTGAATAGAAATCTGAATTTCTGCCGAGCGATTTCTAAGTACTAAAAGTATTTTTATTAGTTCCTAGCACTTGAAAGCAAAAATTTAATGATTTAAATTTGAAAATCCAAAAGAGGTAAGAGTTCATAACCTGTCGTAGAGAAATAAGATGCAATTCCAAACAAAAAAAAATTGATGTACTAAGGAATCCTGTTTGCCTGAAGTATTTGCTAAGCATTTTGTACATTTTAATTGATTGACAATCACATAAAAATTATTGTAAATGAGTCTTCTTGACGGTGTACGAAAAAATATAGCAAAGTTTACATTAAACACTTCACCCAGTTCAACCTAGATTAAGGCTTTTCTCGTCTAAAAATATTACTTTTAACCATGGTTCTATATTTGCATTTTTTGACCTATTTCTGTCACTTGATTTCATGTTAACTTATGTTTTGTTACGTTTTCTTGGTCTTATGTTTGACTTACACTTTCATTACCTAAAATTAATTCTTTTTTCAAACCTAAAATTTTAGCTTCTTCCCCATTTGAGCTACATTTGCTGTTCTCTAAATTTAGCTTTCGATTATGTCTGTCAGTACGTTGTCTAATGTTTAAAAAACTTTTAAGCATTGAATTTTTATGCTTTTCTTAGAAAGACTAATAAAATAGTTTTGCGGATATAATTTCCTGAATTTCCCATTTCTTAGGGCTTAGAGAAATTAAAAACAATTTTATGACATTTATCCACAAAAGAAAATGTAATTATAAAAAATATAGTTTCTATAAGGCTAAATACAATTCTTTAACCTTAGAAACATTAATCATTTTTATTGTATTCCTTTAAAAAAGAAATAAGACTATCCATTTGTCACCAAATAAACTGCACTTTTTTTATAAAAAAAAACTTTTTGGCATGAGAAAAATGAATTACGGAAAATTCTAAATCAAGTTTGTTTAATTATTGCTCATAAGGTGTGTAAAAAATGTAATTGAAGTACTATACGTTGAATACATTAACTATCTTTGCCTTTATAGAAAATCATAGCTTCATAAATTTCTTTACACATATAAACTGGGAAAAATTTTTTAAATGGTAACGACATTACTCTCAAGAATCTTTTTTGATAATAATTAAATATACAGAAAGTTATAGTGGGCATTTTGGCAGTATTTTATACTTTTTTTCTATTGTTCAAAACTTTCATTTTTAAGTAAATTTAGTATTAACC
Source organism: Trichonephila inaurata madagascariensis (assembly GCA_019973955.1). Taxonomy (NCBI): domain Eukaryota; kingdom Metazoa; phylum Arthropoda; class Arachnida; order Araneae; family Nephilidae; genus Trichonephila; species Trichonephila inaurata. Next base: position 338,661 of record BMAV01023244.1, on the reverse strand, counting down.
ATACTATTTGATTTATCTATGCCTTTACTAATAATGCAGCTTGTTTATTAGGTTTTATAATCACATCATTATTATCAACAAAAAGGGGAAAAAGAAAAGATATTAAGAAATAAATATTAATTATAAAATAAAAGGAATAATTTTTAGCTCTAATGATTAGAATGTATCTTCTTGAAAGGAGAAGCAGTCAGCTTTAATGTAAGATTGTAATTTAAATTCATTTAGTGTGGTATTTATTCCGAGTTTATGTCTTCCGTTATTGGGCACAAATAAAACTTAAGGTGAACTTAAGGACTAAGGTGCAATAAGAAAAGTTTATTGCGCTATCATTCTTCTTTTAAACTATAATTCATCCTTCTTTTCGTTTTTATTCCGTCTTCAACATCGTCTAATTAAGAAATCTTTATCTGAACCATTTTTATTTATGGCTTTTCTATTGCTGAACAGTTCACATAAAGGCTGAGGTGGAGGATGATCCACATGAAATTGCTATCTTCCACAACGAGAAGAAAGCCATCCATTTTTTACGTTTTAAAATGTTTCTTTATTTCCCATAACCTTCAACCTTTACCCCCCTCCCGGAACAACATCGCCTCAAAGAATACATTAGCAAGTAATACAGCTGATCATGATGTAAACAGAGAAAACAAATAAGTACCAGTAGAACCAGTGCGTCTCATTTAAATAGGCGAAAATTACTCCTATCTCCCATATCACGATTTTTTAGAAGATAAAATCTACCCGGCCTCATTTCGGGAAGAAAATAACCCTTTGCCACCTCGTAACTATCTTCGCGTGTAAAATTTAGCTCCATTTGATTCTTGCTTAACTGTTTCTAAAACATTTTGCTCAAGAGATAGAGGTTCAGGCACATTGGATTGAACATCGGTCATTAAAAGGCATTTAATACACGTTTAAATACTTTTCTTAATGGTTTACAGGCTTAAAAATTCTCTCTTCACCTCCATACACTCCGTAGTTGATTAATAATATTTAAGTTGAATATAAAGAAAAAATTACTTATTTTTGTGCGTCTGTGACTTCTTATCAGATAGCAAGTGTTATTCTGCAAAATACAACAAAATACGTACAATAACAGCCTAACCAAATAATTAAGCAGAACTCACGTTCGTAAATTGGAATCCATTGAATAGAAATAATAATTTAAATAGCATTCTGGATAATAAAAATTACATGAACTTTCAAAAATCAAGTACCATTGCGCTATTTACAAAACATAGCTTTCCAAAAAGATATGCAAATAATAGGATAAAAAAAGTTTAAAAAAATATTTCAAATGCTGTATATTAAAAATAAACTTAATTTACAGAGTTATTATCTAGAATTCGATGGGTCAGACCTCTAGCAAAAGTTTAAAATTAATCTTTATTTAGTTTACTTCAAATGCTTTTTGTTTTATAGAGATGCATTTTAAAACTTTTTAAATAACATTAAAGCTGTTGATTTACAAATTTTTGCGTCAGACATCAGTGAATGAAAACCTTGGGTTGTGAAAGAAAGCTAGATATAATCCATATTTCATCTGTTTTTATTCAAGTCCTTTGCACTAAGACCAAATTTAATACGAGATGTGTAAACTAATGTTGGATTACTTAAATCAAATATTGCTTTGTAGATCTTCTTGACCAAAATTTATCATACTATTTAGAAAGTATGCGCATTAGCTTAACCTACTTTAAAACTATTTATTTTCAATTCATACTTTTCAGACTGAAATTTACATTTTATTAAAATTCTATAAAAATATCTAATGCGTGATATTGTAACTAAATTAAATGTCATGCCTCTTTTGAAAAATAGACGCTTTGTTAAGGGTTAGGGCATATTAAGGACACATATATAAAATGGAGGAACCCTATTTATTTCTCTCATAGAATTTGATCGATTGTAAAAGTCAAAATAACAAACAAAGGGGCGACTTATCCTTTTGCATTTGAAATATAAGAAAAATAAAATTTATTTCGCAAAACCGGTCATCGACACTATTTTTCATAAACCGCGTGATCCGAACAACAGCGAAAATAAACTCCTACTGAGTGCATTGATTAGATGGAGGTGAAAAGAAAGGCCAAACTGTGCAGAATTCCTAATTATATGAAGTTCTCAAAAAGGCTCAGAAGGTTGAAAATGTCAATGATTTTAAATTGTTTGGTTTTTATATCAGATAAAATGATTATTTCAAAGGAAAATAGCGTTCGATACATCATAGATATATTTATAATACTAAAACCTGTTAAAATAGTTCTACGAAAAATAAGCCGATAGAAGAAAAATGCAAAAGTTTTTTCTATTTATAGCTATAGAACTAGTTAAATTTATTTAGATGAGAATATAGAAAGCATTTTATTAGCCTTTTGTTCGTGTTGATATTTTTAACTATCCGAAACAGCTAACAATATACTAGTTTAGCGGATATGTTTTTGCGCGATATACTTACTCAGATATAATTCAGATATTAAAAAAAAATGCCTCCTGGTTTGCCTTAAATACTGTTAAAGATCACAACTATATTTTTTAATCGGTATTCATTCTTTATCCTAAATTTTGCCTTAGTCTTAACTGCCTATTTATAAATATTGCTTTTGGCAACAAAAAAAAAGGGTAATAAGTAAATACAATAAAATCACAACCAGTGTACCTAGGAGATTATCTGATTAGAGTTAACTAAGCCTTGGTGTTTAAATTCTGGGTTGGGTGGAACCTTTGATATGCTCATCACATAGGTATAATTTTCAAAAGACCTCCAGATGCTAATGCAATTTTTTTTTTCTGATTTCGATACATTTTACTTTACTTTATAAATCCTTTACTATTCTGTTAGTTAAAATAGGTCAAGAAAACAAATTTCCGCACAAGGAAATTATGAACAAGGCCAAATCTTTATCAATCTTTTGGTGGAGAAAACCCGTAACAGCTGTTCTAAGAACAGAACTTCACCCTCTTACTACGCTTTTCCTTATCCGATTATTTTATGTAACCCTTGCAAAAAATATTTAATGTTGAGAAATATTGTAACAAAATTTTTACTGAAATTTCAGTTATTATGCTGCTGAAAGAGAAAAACGTTATGAATATTTCAGACAATGGTTCTTGTCTTCTTATATAAGTATTTGAACAACTTAAACGTGTTAAGGTTTAGCAATTAAATAGGTATTTTATTAAAGGTTAGAGTATATGAAAGACATACAAAAGGGATAATCCTTATTTAGTTATATTCATAATTTAATTGATTGTAAAAGTCAAAATAACGAAGGGGTAAGCTTGTCCTTTTGAATCTGAAATATATGAAAAAATAAAATTTATTATGAATTTTGATATTTTTCTCGTTTGATAGAAAGAATATGTGACCGATATAAATGCATGTATATATTTCTAAGTTAAAATGAATATATAAAATACTTATTTAAGCCAAATAAGTTAAGCCTTCATAAGTTAGTGTTAATTTCTTAGTGATCTGTTTTAAAATATCGCATGGGGTCATCTTTTTGTCTATATTCGAAGATGAGATGCATGCAAGTTATATATATATTAACTCTACAAATATTCTCTTTCTAATTAAGAGCACAGTTTTCATTAGAAAGTTTTATAAATTGTTTATATGTAAATTAGGTAGCAACGAAAGCAGCTCTGGAAAATTTTTCACTTCGTATTTAGCTCCTTTCAATTCATTTTCAAGTTATTGCATCAAAATAAAAGAAAAAAGATTAGTCTAATTATTGTTTGTATCATTAAGAATCAACGAGAGAGTTAGTGATTATATACACACATACACATACAAAAATATAGCCTAATAATTCGTTTCATAACTCCGTAACAAAATATAAGTGAATTTATTTTATAATAATTAGTATTATAAGCAAACATTTAGGAGTACACCTTTACACATTCTAAACCTAAAAATTCCAGTTTCCTAACTGTAAGCCCCAAAAGATCCAGTCATGTTTTTTGGTAATAATATTTTTTCCACTCATTTTCGACATTTAAATGACAGAATATCTGTTTAACAAAATAGAACACCAAGTTTTCTTTAAAGGAAGGATAAATATAATCTTGAAATTGGGATCAAGCACATTTTTTTTTTTTTTTTTGACGAAATTCTAAAAAAATTGAAATACTATAAATGCTCTTAAAAATCGTCTTATAAAGTATAACAATTCGTTTAAAATTAGTTATTTGTAATATAACACATTAATTATATTATTAAAATCAATGTATTTTTATTAATTTTCTGTGATTAACAATATATATCTCACACCAAAAGCGATCACATTGGATTATTAATCTTTTTAAAGCATTAAGTAACACATATTTTCATAAAATGTTTTAAATCCTGTCAAGAGCATTTATAGCAGTCTGTGTCTAATGTCAATCTTTATTTTAAATTTGTTATGCATTTTATTTCAAAACATGGATTTCATTTTGTATTCCAGATATTTTTAATTAAAATGAAACTATATTATGAATGTACAGGATCGCGTAGCGAGAAATTTCTCAGGGGGTTCTCCCATTTAAACTCCTATCTCAAAATTAATTCCACATTTCTTTGTTTATTTTCAAGGTGAAATGAAGAATTATGTGTGGAGTACGGGATTTCGAATATTAGTTTTTTTTAATGAAAAGAAGGTATAAAAATTAATCATATTTATGAAAAGAACAAATATGATCTGCTTAAAATTTTAGTACAGAGCAATTCTCATGGGGGAAGATTACAACATAAATATCCCTCTCATCCTTATGAAAAATTACGAGATCCGTCGCTAAAAGCTCTCGTGAAGCTGGACAGTGCGACGTTAATATTCAATCACTCACTCATCCTTATGCCATTGCTCAAGTTGAATGAAATTCAGAAAGAAAAAATATTCCTTGATTAATTCTTTCAAAAAACTTATGATGACCAGCTACTATTTCGAAATTGTTAATTTTAAAAAAATTAAATCAACGTCTCCTAGATTTGTAATTTTCCGATTTATTAATGATTCAGAAAGCTGTAAAATATTTAAAATCAAATGTCTTACATATACGCTTTTCTCTCTTCATATAAATAGACTATACTGTGTAAATATCCCTCTATTATTTTTACTTGAAACCAAGTGTTAACATGTAAATGAACTTGCAACGAAATGTTTAATGGGACTGCCAATGTATCAACATTTTCTATGCTAATTTAACGCGTGGTTGTAGCCTTTTATCCTGTATAATGTGAGGTATATAGAACAATACTCCACATACGAGTAACTACAAGCTCATTCTCAACGGTAAAATATTAAGCAAATTGATGTGAAAATATTGATGCATTTACCGAACTCTCTTCTTTATTCATGAGCTATGACCTTACGAGCCTAGACGAAAATTATGTAAAAATAAGCTGGTTTTCTTTCCAAGAAAAGAACTTCAATTTTTCGGAGTGAAAACATCAAAAAACCCCAAGCTAACTTATGCGGTTTTGGAGAAGTTAACAAAGGTCACGTTTATTTTTTTAATTTTCAGCCTTCTAAAACTCTTGTCACTCGAAGGTCATAACCTCGGAAGATGTTATGTGACATGAGTTTAAAGAATTCATCCAACAGTTATATATTCTAAAAAGTTGGACATCTGCTTTTCGCGTTTTGTTCTTATATTCTTTTGACTTGTTTAGTGCATTAAGAACATGCATATGAAGTCGTAGCAAGAAATCGAACTACAGGCAGCAATTTCAAACATTAAATGTCGTATCATCTGGTATGCATCTACCTCTTTCATAAAGGATAGGGGGTCTGTTCTAAAAAACACGTGAACGAAACCGCCGAGGCGCAGTCTCTATGCTAACAATTAGAAATCTGTTGATCTATGGGGGAAGGGACTGAACCCACACAAACCCTAACCTTGTATACGTCACTACAGACCATTTTTTAAAAAAGAATACATATTCTGCGACAAGCTGTTGATCTTGGTAGAGGTGTTTATTTGATCCACCGATCTACCGGTCCGCAGCTACGCCACCATGCATTCCTTAGACGTCTGTGACGAAAGGAATCCCTATTCGGGCCAGTCGTTAAGGACTTTCTTTCATTCCTATCTTTCGTTGTTTGCGACTTGCAGAAGGAAGCACCTGTTTGGTTCTTATAATAAGATGATGATACCTTTGATAAGAACTTTTGAATGTGCGATAGCCAATAGTCGTGGTCACAAACTCATGGTCGGCGTTGTTTCTGTCGAGCCAGGGGTTTTGTTTCCTGGTGCCATTTAAGACCCGCCATGTCAAGGCTCAAAATTTTCACTTTGGCGTGGTGTAGAAGTGGGGTGCTAATTCTCTTGTCCATGGTTCAAAATCAGGACGTTTCTTGCCCCAGTAGCCACCATTTTGCTTACCAGTACTATGTTAATAAACTCACGACGAATCAGAACTGAAGAATTCACCCGAAGTATTTCCTCCTAAAATTTTGAAATAACACGAATTTAAAAAAGTATCGATTTCAATTTAATTTTCATCGTCCATGAAAAACGCTCATGAGATGTATTGTCATAATAGGTGATCATGTTACATATCACTACGAATTTGAGCAATTTAAGCTCTTTCACGTGACTTATGGGAATGTATAAGCATTACTCAGTCGAATAAAAATAATTATCTCGCTCAGAGTAAATAACATTTTTCTTATGAAATTTTACAAAAGCCTAATTTCATACTTCAGAGGTAATATTAAAGCATCTTGAATGAATATTTTTAATATTTAAACTAATCTCACTCCATAAGCGAAGCATACTTAAATTAATCTAACTAAATGGAAGCTCAAGAGGAGCATAGGTATATTCTCTATTCAAATAACATTCAACGAGATTACAATCACTATTACAGAAAATACAGTAATACTTCTCGACTTAGCTATCCCGACTTACGCGAACCCGGAGTTAAGCGATTTTCAAATTTCGTCAATTCGTCTTTTGTTTGATTAAAAAAAATATAGCTAAATTGGAAAAAATCGTAATGGGATTGAAGAAGTTGTCCATCTTTAGAAACAAATAAATTTAGAAGTGGGTTGTGATGATGTTCAAGAACTGCTGGATTCCCATAATCAGGAGCTGCCACTTGATAAGCTCATAGAAATGCATGAGCAAGAGTAAGTTATTGTAGGACTCGAGTCTTTCAATCAGAAGATCGAATGACAATTGGAAATTTGACGGAAGGCCTCCACTTAATCGAAAAAGGGTTAAGATTTTTTTTTTGTTTTTTTGGAAAATATAGACTCGAACGATAAGTAAGTTTTTTTTCTACAAAACGAGGAGTAAAAAATTTATATTAGTATGTTAAGAGGAAATTTTGCGGGAGAAAAAAAAATCTTTGAGCTGACAGACTATTTTGTTAGATGTTATGAAACCCCTTCTACACCAGAATAACTTCAGTTTGCGATTTTGTATTTCTGTTATCTAAGATTTTATTTAAACATTTTTTTTTCTAAATTATTATTTTCTTTCGTCTCCGGCCCTAAAAAAAACAATTTATATGTGCGAAATCATACCCCGACTTACGCGATTATCACTCAGCCCCACTTATCTCTTAGTCCGGGGTATTACTATACATTGGCACAAGAATTCATAAAATGGTACAGGATATAAAATATATTATTAGTTTAAAAAAACGAGTCTTAAAGCAATTTATTTTACAGACAAACCAACTGAGAATGAAGGTATCTTATTACTCACAAAAACATTATAACAAAGTATAAGAAGTATCTTAAATCTCTAATGAGATAATTGTAGCGGTAAAGAGCATATCCTTTTATTTGACCTTTGTCTTTTTGCATGAATAAAAGTCAAGAATCTCAATCGTAACAGTTACTTGCCCCTGTGACCAGTTATTACGTAGGAAATCACTGCGGTTTCTACTTGGTGTACTTCAATTGTTCTCTTAACAGAACAAGAAGTAAGACAATTTTAACCTTTTAAGGGTGCTTCACTTCTTTAATTCAGTGGCTTTTGTGGGCAGAATTGTATAGGTACTTAACCAAAATTCTAGGAAAATCTATTCCGAACATTTTTAATGAACAAAAATATTTCGGGACTGCTTAAAATGAGAATTTAACTCTTTGTAATTGGTCCATTGACCTTCCGGTAGAGTTCATGACAAATGAACTTGATGACCATAATTTTTCTTGGAAATATTTCATTTTTTTTTTCAAAAAATATTGATTATTTCACTCATTACTTTAAGATAGGTTTACATTTAGTTATATTATTTCTTTTTTATGCCATCTCTATTTATCAATGTCATCTTGTTAATAAGTAGTTTAAACTTATAAACTATATATTATATATAAATCAAAAAATCAGTAAACAACTTACATAACTCTTGCTGCTTTAAAAGCTGTAAATAATAATTTGGAAACAGGATATATCATAAAACAGCTGGTAATATCTTGGTTAATATTTGGAAACAAAATTCATAAAAAATTCCCTAAATATCTGAAAAGTGGGGAAAATAAAAAAAAAATAACAAGTGTAAGTATTTCATCGTAATAAATCCTTTTATTTATTTATTTTTTTTTTAGTCCAAAACTTCACTTTTTTTGTGGTTTTTTTTTAATGAATTTCGTGTCACACTATTGTTATTCCAAAATCTACCTTACTTTAATATAAATTATTACTCCTTCAGAAATTATTGCAGCTAATGTACTGCGATAGCATTCTGTATTAAAAACATACATTATTCTTCTTACTACGACTTCTGAAATAACACTACATTGATGGCGTTGTGTAAGAAAACTAATATACCAATTCCACGGAATCGGTGACAGTCTTTTAATCTCCAAATACATCACTGGGGATGCATCAAGGGTTCAGATATTAACAGAATGGGTTTAGTGACATTTACATCAGGATCGACGCTATCCGTCAGGGCTCATTTCCTGTTGGAAATAATGTTATGGAACTGCTGCGCGAAAGATAACGTATAATGGATCAAAGTGCCCCTGTCTTCTTGTACCTCGTAACGTGCAATTGTGATGGATTCCGCCATTTACTTACCCTCCTGCAATGTAGTGATATACGACAGATAATTTACTTGAAGCACGAAATAAATTGCATTCAATGAACTACCTCCTCTCCAACGGATCTTTGAAAATCTTATGTATGTACGGTACTTTTATAGATTACTTTTTATACAATTAAGTTTTTCATTCGTAAGCCTTGTCAACAGGAATAGGTGGCTGTAAATATTCTAACTAGATTAAAATGGTCAAAGAGAAAAATTTTTTGTCTTAAATATATTTATAACAGTAGCGCATCATATTTTAATAAGATATCTAAATCTTTAGATAACCTAAATATATTATAATTTTATTCCGGGGTAATTAAATAAACAGTCAAATTATTTCTTTACTTGAATTTGGCCAGATGCTTTGAATTTTATAGTTCAATTTCCTTTTGCACCTACTGGAATCTGAATTTTTTAACGATTTAAAACCTGTTAGAAGACTAAATTGTTTTGAAATTCTTAGTACGAAAAAATTCTAT